>LIEC01006137.1:0-12164 GCA_001925005.1 Drosera capensis
CTATATGCTGCAACTAAGAAGGCTGGAGAAGAAATTGCTCATACATATAATCATATCTATGGCTTATCCCTCACTGGTTTGAGGTTTTTCACGGTTTATGGACCATGGGGTAGACCGGATATGGCATATTTCTTCTTCACTAAGGATATACTGAAGGGAAAGCCAATTCATGTTTTTGAGGGAGCGAATCACGGCACTGTTGCCCGTGATTTCACCTACATTGATGACATTGTCAAAGGTTGTCTGGGGGCATTAGATACTGCAGAGAAGAGTACTGGGAGTGGTGGGAAGAAGACCGGGCCGGCTCAACTAAGGGTGTTCAATTTGGGGAATACTTCACCAGTTCCTGTCTCGGAGCTGGTCAATATATTGGAAAGGCTTCTGAAGGTGAAGGCTAAGAGGGTTGTGATGAAACTTCCCAGGAACGGGGATGTACCATACACCCATGCCAACATTAGCTTTGCAAAAAGGGAGCTTGGCTATAAGCCCACGACTGATCTCAAAACCGGGTTGAAGAAGTTTGTTAGATGGTATACGAGTTACTACAAGACTGGGAAGGCAAGTCCTGAATGAAAACTATATACTTCGTGGTAGGATCCTTCCATTTATCTTTCTTTGATTCATCCCATTGTTTTGACCTTATACTGTGAATTGTGCCATTAGCTTCTTTTGGTCATGTATCATAATGACACCATGATGTTACTGGGAAATTTTCTTTGCCGCCATGGACGTCTTGCGGGTTTGGACATCCTTTAGCTTTGTAAGCTGTGCAAGTGCAATCCGTTGCTCACTCCAATTGTTTCTCTTTTCCTGGCATGAAAGTGTCAAAGTGTAAGCCTTGTAGAGCTTATGATTGATAGTGCCAATTGGCGGACATCTATTGTTTTGATTGGTTTAATAAAAGTAGCACAATTGCATTTATTTTTATACCATAAACTGCTCCCTGTACTATTGTAATTGATATTTAGGAATGATCATCTGGGAAAAAAATTTGCGTTGCGGCCTTCCCATTCTTTATGTGCATGATTCTTCTGCTGCTCCATAAGCTGTTCTACCTTATGAATGGAAATCATGGTGCGATTACTTTTGCTTCTGATCACGTTCATCATTTTCTTCTTAGTATTTTGAACTGTGCATGAATGATTCTCACTTGGATTCTATAGAGATGGCGCCTTTGAGAAAAGATGGCAATCTAATGAATGGGAGAGCCGACTTTGTCAAATAGCATAAGAATCTTTGGTAAAGTGTTTGCTGAGCGTGAGTGTACAGAAGCCGAGAGCCTGAATGTATGATGTAACTTGTTATCTAGTGTGTTTTCATGAAATAACTTGCTTAACATCTCTAAGAGAACAATAAAAATAACCGTCCTGTATGATGCAATTAATAGAAATAAGTTGAATAACTCTTCAGTATGATGCAGTCAATCAATAGTCTGAGTTTTCTGTTGAAAGGCAAATAGAATAATGTTAGCCTTGGGAGTTCTTATGGGAATGTTTCAAATGGAATTATGCTAGCCATTTGCTTTGTGTTTTTCCCAGCAAATAGCAGGGACTACTGGGATATCATCCTTTTTTCTATCAGAAGATGAGTCATTGAAATCTCTGAAATTCGAGTTTGTGTGGAAGGAGTTAGTCCCCGTCTCCAATTTTCCATTCATTATGTGATATCCTCGATGAGTTGTATGTTGTTGAAGCCGTGTAATTTGCTGTTGCTGTTTGCTCCTTATTTGTAGCAGAAGTTGCATCTTTGTCTGTTCAGGCTGTACTCACCATATATATAGTCTCTGTGTCTATGTTGGTTTTGTGACTTCTGTCAATACCCATGAGGCTTATACAATCTCAACAATCCGGGGTGAGAATGGGAGGTGTTAATTAGCTAGCTAGTTGTGAGAATAACATCATTTTATGGTCATAAAATCTCTGGTTTGTAATTGGCATCTGGTATTTGTTGTTTGTTTAAATTGCTGCTGATGCTTAATCTATTTGAATTAAGGGCAGACGTAGAGCTCAGTTTCTGACTCTTTTTAGTCCCTCCCTCTTTGTAGTTGTGTTTCAGCAATTTTTACCAAGTCTTGAGTCTTGATTGAGTGGAGCCTGATTTTCTCAGAATTCGACAGCATTTAAATATCAAGTTGAGTTGCGGCTTGAGAGGGCAAAATTACTTGGACAGATACTGAACATGGGAAATCAAGCTTTGAATTCCTCACAACTTCCTGTAGAAATAGATCTCACCACCACCACGAGGCAATGACCAAGTTTTTTGGGTGAAGTTAAATCATCGATATGGTCTAAAACTTCCTTTTGGTTTTGTCTCCTGAGTCATCCACTTCTGAAATTGTATGGACGGTGGCATATGTTGAATGTGTTTGGTGATGCATATATATATATATATATATATAAACTGGTCCCAACGGTTACACAAAAGGTTAAGTTGATGGATTATGAATAGTTCGTGTATATTTTTTTTTTACACGTTCGATATGGATAATCATAATCACATATATTCTCGATATATCCTCATGAGAGCTAGGAAGCACTGACTTTTCAGTTCTCGGAACACAACTTGATTGCTTTTGGTTAGATGGTGCATCTGTTTGTTTCTTTGCACTTTGAGACTTGTTCAGGTGCGAATGTCTTTGTGGCATGAAATTGCATGCACGGGTCTTGGGTCATCGTTACTTGGTATGAACGAAAGAATATGCTTTTCTTCCTGATATTACACTCGTTACAAGCTAACGACTTCCTGAACTCTGAAGGAAGCTCTCATTGCCACGAACGTGCCAAGTATTTCGATGAAATCTCCACAATTGAATAAGTGGATCATGTAATATTCACTTATTCCGTCACTAATGATGCAGCCCAATTTGCTTGATCTTATCTTAGGATTTAATCACTATATAAAATATATACATCCTTATTATCCACTAAAATATATATATACTGTAAAAGATAACGTAATGACTGTTGTAAATAACGTATGTTTGCGATTTTATATTATAAGTTGAACAATCTATACTGTAAATTATTGAATATGTATAATCAAACTTTTAGTATATTTTATAACTAAAATTTAACTATTTATATTCAATAAAATATAATATGAATTTTTCAAATTATACTATAAATTTTTTAAACTGCTGGTTACAACAGACAGTACACTAGCACGCCATATTATCAATACTCACTAAGCACGTTTGGAGTTTTTTATTAGACAATGGAACCGAATTAGCAAGTGCATAACTGGGGAAAACAGGACTTGGTGGCGATTGTATTTGCCTAGCAACCATCTCCAACTTGAACCGTTCAAATACTAATCAAATAACGAATCATCTCCAGCTGATCTATGCCATGACAAAAGCATTACTTACACTAATCTTGATCAAACAAGTACTTAAGAAACACTGAAATTTAGATAGTTGAACAGTAACTGAATGTAACTCAATGACTTTCAAACAGAAAAAAACGATAGACAGGAAAGAATAAGCAAGCATATCCTAAAAATAAATACTTGGATATTTTTCATAGAGTTGGATTGATATGCAACCTAAGTGGTACGGGAGATTAGTCCTCGACTTTCCACTTGACTTAATAAACATGTACGGTTGGTTTAAACCTCAAAATCAATGGAAGTGGAATAGTTGTCAATTTGAATTCGAAGGTGCAATGCATCTATCCATCACCAAAAGGGAAAAAAACAGTAAAAATGAAATGAAACAGGCTGTTGTCGATCTAGATTAGGAGGAGAGATTCCCCCACACCTATTATCAGAATCAGCTCAGCCTTATCCTTATTAAATTCTAATCAGAAAAGTCAGGGAGAGATTAGATAATAGTCCCTCCATCCCATAAAAAATATAATAAATATCATATTATGAATAATCCACAAAACGAAGAAACAATATTTTTAATAAAATTATGTAAAACATCAAAGATAGTTTAGTTACATGTTATATCCCTGATCAAAATAAAATTCGTATCATATTGTTTAATATTATCTATGTCCCATAATTTTTGTAACTTTTCTCTCTCCATGCACTATTCTATATACAATTTGAGAAACTTAATTATTCATTTTCACATTACGATTTATATTTTCTATTAGTCTCAAGCTATAGTACATAACGTTTATTATCATTAATTTTTTTAAAAAGAAATCCAGAAGGATTTTCTTTTGATCAACGGAATAACCCGTAAATCCGGAGAATCTTTTAAACCAACTTTCGCTTACGGGTTCATCATCACAAAATAGTTCGACACTCAGTAGATTTTGATCTCCTAATCTCTCCCCTCGTTGGAGGAGCTGGTTGTAAGTACTCCTCCATCCCACAATAGATGCACCACATTGACATGACACATATATCGATGTAAAGTTTGGCACGCGTACAACGACGATCAAACATAAATTTTTTATTAATTTATCATGAAACATCAATGGTTATGTAAATTATGTACTACAACCTAATATATATTACGAGACGATCAGACATGATTTGATATGAAAACAAGATTTATATTCATATATATATATATAATACGTATATGTTGAATCTATTGTGTGACGGAAGGAGTAAAAAACAACACATCAAATATGTGACGAATAATACGTTATTGTTCAGTGTTATACATTTCATGGGAGGGCGGAAATACCAATAATAGTATTAAATGGCAAAAGTTCACTAATGACCAGTTTTTGTGTACGGTTTCGAAACTACTAATTTAATCGATCAACTTGATACTTATAGATTAGCACAAACGTTCCATAGAGTACATAATTCGACTCTGACCACAAATAACACGAAAGGTCAAGCATATGATCATAAATAACGAAATGATTCCGCAACCTACATGTCTAATTTAATCCACTTTTTGATCACAAATTGCATACATTAATACTGGTTAGTGATATGTACGTTATGTCTACTTGCAATTTTGTACTATGAAATAATAACAGTCGCTTATAAAGATATTAAGTAGATATATATAGTCCATCCTGCTTATCTCATATATATAACCAAAGCGAAGTAGACATTTAGCTAGCTGAGCTAGAACGACAACTTGTATTGGCAAAAAATGTCAACTATGCTGTGGGGGCACGACGCCAACCGCAATGCATGACTAGTTATTTATTATTGGAGTATATGAATTCATGAGAAAGTCAAACAAGTCCTCTTATATATATATATATCCATCAAAATACTGATCAATGATCAAGGAAACACAACTAGAAAAGAAGCACATTAAAGCATATCACAGGAAATTAACAAGTCACTTGCAGCAGCAGCAAGATGAAGCTATCCTGGACTCCTGAAACAGCTTCCAAGTCTTTTATCGACACAGCTCGAGCTGTAAGTGCACGCAACACATATTAATGCTTTCGATCTTTCATATAGCTTCAAAATCTTATGGTGTTCGTGTTCTCAATGGCATATGCAGTGCAAGGCCTACAAGGACACCAGCGATACAGCCGAACTAATATCGGCCATGGCAGGAGGCTATGGAGCCCAGATAATGGTCGAGACATGGTCACATGGCAGTGGGATCACCACCAGCATCGGCCTGGCAACCGCCGCATCCCACACAGCAGGACGGCACACGTGTATAGTGGAGAACGAGGGAGCAAAAGAGGAGTACTCGGACGCCATGCAGGAACTGCTTGGTGAATCTTTGGTGCCTGAAGTGATCGTGGCACCTGGAGACACGGTTGCAGAAGTAATGGAGAAGCTCGTCCCATGGGTGGATTTTTTGGTGGTTGACTGTCGACAAAGGGAGTACTCCTGTAAGGTGCTGAGACATGCAAACTTCGGCAGAAGAGGCGCGGTAGTCATACGAAAGAATGTCAGTGTAAAAGGGAGAGACAATCACTCAGTCAGGAGATGGCACATGAATCAAGGTGGCGGTGGTGCTGATGGCAGCGGTGATCATGTTAACAGCGATAGTAATAGGAGGCGCAGATCAGTTGTGTATTCTAGGTTCATCCTAGTAGGAAGAGCGTCGATGATGGAGATAGCTCACATAGCTGCAAAAGGAAACGGCGGAGGAGATTCAGCAGCTAGATCGGAACAAGGTGGTTTTGGGCGTTGGATAAAGCTTATTGATCAAAAGTCAGGAGAAGAGCATGTTTTCAGAAGAAAGACAAATTAAGAACCACATTACACATGATGATGCCGCAAAAAGGATTTTGATAAGATGGTAAAACTACAGAGCATTTCAGCTCCTATTGTTTAGTTATTCAATCAACCACTAATCTTAACTTTTGCTGGCTTAGATCCATGCGAAAACCAGATAATTAAATAACCTAAGGGATTATTCCTTTTGTGGGTGGCTAGAGCAATTTTGGGCTCGACTCTGTAGATATTTGTACAGTTTTGTGATACCATGTGTCTACATTCTGCAATGAAATTTCAGCTCTAAGGTTTTCAATCTATGCTATGCTTACATCTCCTGTCGTAACTCTTATGCACCATGCAAAGTGTCCTTGTGAGTCACAATGCATTCTTGTTCGATCTCGCGACAAGTATCCTTGTGTGTCCAACCCACTTATATTCTCCACGCAACGCCAACCAGGCCATAAAATCTCATTCCAATTTCTCTTCAATCTTCATCTCGGAATTTTTTCTCTCGCTGAAATTGTCTGATCTCTTCCCAGTAGTGCAACCTATAGTCTACATAAAAGCATGCTTCCCCTACATTTGACTGCCTTTCTCAGCTCAGGATTCAGCTCTACCTATCCGTTAGGACCGTTACCGCTTACATCCATAGTATATGATCCCCGCATTGAACACAAAGGCAAACCTCATAACCTCAACCTCCAACTTTATTCATCATCTTATTTATACATAAATCCCTGGTTGTACAAGTCTGTAGAAAGACATATAAAACAAAAAAAAAAAACCAGACAAACATAGCAGCAAATACACATAAAATTGGTTTTCCATCTGATAGACTCACGAGTCATGACACAACAATAAGAAATGGAGCCTTATTCAGAATATCACTATGCAGAAGAAAACCCATTGACAGGGCAGATGGTGCTCCGACTAACCAGCAAGGGCAGATGCAGAGTCTGAATTACTCTATGTTTATCCTGATCGTCTTTTTTGCTCTTCCAGCAGGACGATCCATCTCTTCATTTCTGACTCCTGCAGTACCGCCACCTTTTGGAGCACCTGGAAGACGGAGCCCGCTGTTATATGCATAAAATCTTGTGCACTAGAACTGGACCCAACATTACATAAACGGAAGTTCTAAATGTATGTCATGCGTTGGGCATCAAAGGGGAAAATGTAATGCAAGAAATTAGAAAGCTCCGCATCTGAACTGAACTGCCTAAAATTTCTTCCTGGTTCTCTAAAAAGCAGAAAGATCTAGAGTATAGAATGACATGAGGTTCAACGGTTCAACCTGAGAACTGAACTTAGAAAAGTTGATTGTGACTGGAAATGATGATTGTGCAACAACATGAGCTGGTCACAAAGAAACTACACTTTAGAGGATTATCTGGGTTGTCTGCTTTTCCTTTGCCTTTGCCTATTGGACCGGCTATTCAATTTAAACTTTATTCATCTTGTTACTCAAACTAAACCAGTAAAATGACAAGACAGTTCTGCCTTCTAACTTGACCTCGGAATGCCATCCAGCAGTAAATATCCTTCTCATCTCCAGGATAAACTTGCACCCACATATCCATTGTGGCAAGTATCAATTGTAGTTACCTGTGTTCCCGAGAGTACTAAACAGATCCCAGGTTGGCATATGCTTTTCTGTGCTGCCTTTCCAAGCTTCATTAAAATTTGTGAGATCGTCTGCAAGCAGGAGAAAATATACAGTCATTAGGCCACAACTACCACTTGCAAGATGGTTAAACTGAAGACCCAGCAGCACATGCTAACCTTCTTGCAAGTTGTGGAGAGTCTGCATGGTCTCAACCTTACCATCGGCCTTGAGTTTTCTGGTTAACGAATGACCCTTCACGGAAAAATCAACCACAAATTCAGGACAGTAATCCTCAAAGAGACCAAACATTTCAGAGTTAAACTAATTGAATCAACTACAAAATGACACTACTCTTCTTCCAATAATAACCAACCTTACCTCTTCGTGGTAAACGACGTGCCGGTCTATTTTGATGGAATGCTTAGCATTGGAAATCATGTGCAAAGAATAGGTGCATGCTATATTCTAGATGAAACCATTGAAACCGCATTCAAGAGGAAAATTGCTAGCAATGCATTAACTCAGAATTGTGCAGTCATTGAACAACATAGTATGCATATCGACAACAGTCATCACCTTATCCTTAATTCCCCTTGAAATCCTATGTGTTGCTTGGCCCGTGGTTTTATCAGCTTCTTTGCACTCTTCCATCAGGGACTATGTCACAGTAAACTTACATGTCAGGATATGTACTATAAAGGTTCCCCAGAGTCAGTGATATCGTAATTAGCAGGGCAGTGGAGCTTACTCCATCAGCGCCCATTCTCTGAGTTGATGTAGAAGCATAGAACGCCCCATCAACTCCACCATAAGTCACTTTGCAGTAGCGATATTTGACGGAATCAGATCGGGTAGTGTCCGCCTTGTTATTCTTCTTCTCATTAACATGCTTCTTCTCCACTGACCACAAAAGTAGGAAAAATAAATAAAGAAGTAAAAGTCCACTTCCATAATCACGGATGATATTCTGAGTGGTTTCAGAAGATGAGCAACACAACGTGGAACAAAAGATCTGCCTCCACCCTTGTAAATTAAACCAACAAAAATGGCCATTTTCATGGGTATGAATTAAAGCAACTTCGCCTATACGGAATTCCACTGTTTGGTGTCACTTCTATTTTGTGTTCCATGTTTTCTATTTATTAAATGGATGAAACAGAAACAGAAAATAAAAACCCATAAAAAAAATGATTTTCAGTTTCAGTTTCTTGTTTCATCCTAGTAAAGTATTCAAGATTCCCTTTACATAGATCATTTCATTTTGAAAATTGATTTTGGTTTTCGCGATTGATTTTTTATTTCTATTATTGATTTTGATTTCTCCGATAGTTTTGTTCAGCAATACCAAACAGCCCCTAAACAATCATATTGTTCACTAACTGCTAGCCGGTGCAAATAGTCACAACAGCTACACCACACCAAGGAGGTAAGGTACTTACAGTTAACATCATCATCATCAGGATGATCAACAAATGGCTCCTTATCGAATCCCGAGCTCCTCCTTTTCGGCTCCCCCGCCCCATCACCATCCAAATCTTCTACATCCATGTCATCATCATCCGAGTTGAGTTCCTGAATGAGAGGTTTCCTAGGAGATGGTAACAACTGAGAAGAAGAGTCTCCTTCAGCTACACTATAACTACTTGGGAACATAGATTGGAATCGGCCAGTGAAGAAAGGATCGTCGAAGGGATCCCTTCCGAGGGTAAAGCTACTCCATTCGGGTCCACCAAATAAGCCAAACGGATCCCCCATTCGTCTGGCCTGCGGTTCTCTCCTCATCGATCCTCTCCTGTTTACTGGCACAATTATCAGTTCAGAAACGCTCAAGGCACCAAAACGGGATAAGGAGAGCAGGGACTCGACAGAATTGAAAGCTTCTCCACAAAACTACAATAACAACAAACCCACCCTGTTAATCCCATACAGGACACACGGTCGGAGAAGAATGAGATATACCCAATCTTACCCCTGTCGCGGGAGATCCTAAACTAGTGCTACAAAAATCGCAGAAATGCTGAAGAATCATTCATTCCAAATTGAAGTGTAATCGAAGCGAAAAAAGGATGTGAGATGGAACATTAATATAGCGCTGCGCATAAGGGGAAACCTCTCACCTTGAATTAAGCAGGCCTGCAATATTGGAATCCGCTGGCTGTGCAACAATCACCCTCAGACCCTCACAAATCCTGAATTCGCCATCAACCTCGCAAAAATCAAGGGGGAGAAAAAGAGGAATGGAATGGAAAAATCGCGGGAGACACTAGAAAGCTCTAGCGTTGTGTAGTCAGGACGTCAGAACAGAGACGTGACTCCGTTCTCTATGTCCGTTCTCCATCGTTTTCCCCATTTATTTATCGAAAAATAGTTCCCAGACGACAAAAAGTAACATGTAGGGTTTTATTTGTCTTTTGTAACTATAAATTATGATCGCTTCGGGAATCATGTCGTCCGCATCAACACAAAGAATGCTATAGGGTTGATCCTGTCATTAGTCATCAACACAGCCCATGGGAACTAATTCTGTGAAACTGTCAATGACTCATTAAATCAGTCATAGTTTATTTGATGGTATTTGTTGATCGGATAACCATAATAATTCTAGCGCTAATATTTATAACAAACCTCAACTTCTTAAAAGGATGTATTTATTATATAAAATATCAATGTGGGTTCGTCCGTTGCTCTGATGATTCATGATAACTCGACGGATCGCACGACCCTTGTGCCGTCGACGCATCATTCAAATTTCTACTCTATCAATTTTCGATGATAGGATATGGGTCTATATATTCGTATCAACATAAATTATAATATTTTTATATTAAGCGAAGTTTTAGATTATGAAATGTACCAAGTATCCTTATTTTTGTGTTATATTCTTTTCACCATAACTAATTTTTTCTCTCTACCCACTTATAATTCTACTCTAATTTTTTTTTCTACCCACTCACAAGAGTAAAATGGGAAAAATGTATCAAGTCAATGAATTTCTTAATAATTATGTCAAATTAACATATCGTAATTTATTTTCTCTGTCCTAATGCATAACGTTTTGACTCTTCGTTCATTTCGAGAAAAAATTTAACCCATGTCTTAGGATAATTAAATATAATTTTTTTAATTTTATAATAAAATATCAATGATTATGTAAGTTATATTATTAACTAAACATATATCAACAGGAAAGAACGATCGGATGTTATTTTATATAAAAATGGATGTTATATTATATAAAAATGAGACGCCGCATCCATCATCAAGAGTTGAGAAAACTACGTAGATGCTACAAAAAATTATGAGACCTAGAGTATTTGATCATCGGGTTAGCCTATACCGGCAGAGCAATCTACCGTATTACACGTTCAAAAAGACTCACAAAATATTCTCACCCGTCCAAAACATCGTATATGCTTCACCAGGTAAAAACAGAGAAGAGTAGCGCAATTCATGTGCACTATGAGTAATTACTTTATCGTGTTATCCCCAACCAAGTACATTAATCAACAGAAGAACCAGCCAGCATCCATATTCACTATGTGATACCCTTCAAATTACATCTATCAACAAAAATGGGAGAACGCTATATTAACTCCCTTGTCAAAGAACACATAAGTTAAATACAGTTGCAACCCCGAATCCTTGATCCTTCTGAAGCCAGCCAAGTGATGTGACCGACGTCTTTGATGCCTCATATCTGATCACGATGGGATGATGACTAGTCTGCAAAGTCATGCGCTCCTATGAACACTGAACATGGAAGCCAGTACAACAGAACGATACAACACACACGAACAACCTTATACGGCCCTGTGGTCAGTTACTTGGGGATCTCTTGGCCAAGAAGCATCATCAGTAGAGAATTGTTCTGATTTAGAACTCCTGAGCTTGATCAGACTTCGAGGGATAATCAAGACCCTGAAGTTCTGGCATTTTTCGCAAGTCTTCATATGAATACGCTGGGAGGAACCAGTATCTTCTGTCCGTTCCAAATACCTACAAGAACAGCATCAATGAAATCACAACTTCACAAAACACTCTTCGACCTGCCCTTGACTTCAGAACGAAGGTTGAGTGAGTGATAAAAATATGGAGAAATGGCAATTCTATTCTAAAGCTCCCTGAAGACATACAGGTACATTGTAATGCTCTTCACATGCTAGCTAGAAGATGAAGCAACAAGAAGTTCATGTCCATCGAAAGGAATTGGCTAAGAACAGAATACCAACCTGTTGAAAATTTTTCTTCTTGCCAAGATCATACCGCCATTTTGCAGCAGACTTCTTTTCATAAGCCTGACAGTTAGAGAACAGAAATGTTTTACTTTTACCAGCCAACGAATCATTTAAAAGTGACTATCCAAAATCTCCTAACGAATTGCAATTTGAGAGGACATCTGCTGTAAGATTCTGACCAAAGAAGAACCAACACCCCAAACCCCCCCCCCCCCCCC
>LIEC01006137.1:12184-24236 GCA_001925005.1 Drosera capensis
CCAATCAAAAAAGAAAAAAGAAAAAAACGCTACACAGTTCTCTAGCAAGCAATGGAAGTACTAAAGTTGACAGACATTCGGCATAATGCCATCAATTGTCGAAAGCCTAGACTGAATTGATATGATTGGCACCATCAGGGGTCCAAAATACTCAATCGGCCCAATAGATTATGCAGGCAGACACAATACGCCCACACCCAAGCAGCATTTGATAAGCGATATTTGAATCCACTATAAGGTACAACAAAGAAAAAAATTTCGAAGTAAACCGTGTAAAATTTGGGAAAAGAAAATACCTCAATGGTAGTCTTGTTTGCCGCCACTAAAGACATGTGCATGATCAAAAAGCCCAGCACACTTAATGCAAAAGCCAGATTTAGAACTGCACAAATGATGGGGGTGAGGTTAGCAAGGTTTCTTTCGGATATGGAAGGGCAATAAAACCGTAAAAACCAAGAAGCATAATGCTGAAAGCTCCAAATAGACATTACCAAATGCAAGGAAAGTTGTAGCAACTGTACTTGGCGTCCCAGGTATCTCTCCATCACTGAAGAATGCTATAAACTGAGGCAGCAATGATACTGTTACAAGGCTTGTCTCAAGGAAAGTATACAGCTGCATAACAGTAGAAAACAAAATAAACAGTCATGCTAGTGCTACCAAATAGCTTTGTTGAAACTGAAAGACAATAACTACAAGTTTCAGCAAGGAATATTGTTGATTCTCAGTCATGCTAGTTTCAGCAATGCCACCAAGGCACTAACAGCTAGCTTTTGATGCCATTTCAATTTAGTACCTTTTAATGTTAGTTTATTAATGTTAGACGATTGAGAGTTGGGGTCTTCCACGAAACGAAATTTTCCTACGAGCTAGAAGCATGTAACCCAAAGACGCATTAGACGGAATCAAGTCAAATCAATAACAATGCTCCTCTAAAACATCAAACCATGTAAGCACGGAGCATCCTGCACCATCGCTCGGGACGATCAAAAATCAATAATAAAGGGACCTCAAAACTTAACATAAGAAACAATAAAAAATTATAAACAAAGAAAGCACGTACCAAGAAAAGAAGGAAGCACTTGTAGTTCAGTGCCCCAACACAATTGACCACCCATACACAGTGGTGATCCATTTTAAGAACACACCTCCCACCTGTCATGGAGCACTAAAATGAAACACAGGTTGTCATGATCAACAGACATAACACACAAAGGCAACCACAATTACTCACACACAGAACAATGATGACATCTAGGAGGTTTGAGCTGGTTACACTTCCTACAAAATCGAAGTTTTGGATGCAGCGGCTCAGCCGTCGCACCACTAAATTCAGGCGCATTCAATGGATCTGCCTCGCCTATTTCCTCATCAATTTCAGGTCTCCACGTTGGTGGAACGCTGCCTGGATCCGTGAAAACTACAGAAAAGTAGCTCCACAACAGCATCACTAGCTGCAACACAACATTGTTTCTCATCAAAATCAGACCAAAGATTTCATTTCTGATCATTATTCTAGAAGTTAGTAATGCTATCGTTATGAGCAGCAAATGCCAACTTCAGCGAAATCTAGGAGAAATAGATAAACAGCGAAACTATAAGAATAAACAATAGAGCAATCTGATAAAAAAAATTACACCATTGCCACATTTCTCTTACTGCTGAATCCTCAAGTCTCGAAACTATTAGCTGGTAGCTTAAGCAGGCCAAGAGAGTACTTATCACGATAGGTTGTGAGTTCAGATCATGAGAAAGCACCTCATATTGTACAGATCCAAACACAAGAAAATGGCATACTTTGACTCTAACTGGCATTTCTAAGATGGTGTTGCAAACTTGAGTTAATAACTCTAGCAAGTAAAACGACTAAGTTGTTGCATTTATCCTCAATACTCAACCAATGAAATAGAAACAAACGCAATCACCACGAATCTCTCAACAAAATTATAAAGGCTTTCAAACTTTCACACAGTGCCTGCCAGTTTAGCTTTCCCTTCAGCTCACATTTCGTCCCGAGAATTAATGCATGATCCTCACTTCAATGACTTTGAATAACCAAAAAATCGAGTCCACGGCAACATTAAAGGAAATCCATGAAATGCATGAAAATCAAATGATACATAAAACCCAAAAAGGAATATGATGCTAAGGATTATGTGTTGTTAGTGGGTGAGGGAGGGTGGAGATTAAATGATTGGTGAAATTTCAAAAATAAAAACATTTTTAAAAAATCTACGTGCCCTAGCAGAGCAGAACTTATATGTCGCCCAGACCTCACATGTGCACGAGGCAAAGAGTTCAAATCTGCTGGGTGACAAACTGAGTCCAACGAAAGCTGGTTTAAAGGGTCATCCGGATTTGCGGACTATTCGGTTGACCAAAAGAAAATACTTCGAAGTTTCTTTTTCTAAAAAAAAAAACTTATATGTCGAGCAACAATCTCCATTTTTCCATACATAAATCAAAATACGAAATTAATTTCCAACGCTGCCGTCGGGGCTGCCTCACCAAGGCGTGAAAGACGAGCAAAACGGCGACAGCAGTGAGGGAGTCGAGGCCGCCGCCGTCGTACAAAGCGGGGCCATAGATGCTCAAAACGACGGCGTAATAGGTAACACCGACAACGGCAAGAACAAGCAGGATCATGATCGAGCCCAGAACTCTCAGGGCTGTACATAACTTGAACACGTTCCACGCCATCACCACCCCTGATCTATGCATCAATCCAAATCGAAACCCCACCAACTAATCAATCCAAACCTGAATTCGGCAGGTCCCGCTTCGATACACAAGCGATTCACACAAAATCGCTGCTATTAAAAATTAGGGTTTATGGATTTAGGGGCGATGAAAACCAGTGTGTCTGTGATTCGATGGGCTGGTGGTGAGGGGATTTGCAGGGGTGTTGGAGAAAATGTAATCTATTGAATTGGGGATCAAAATATTTGAAAAAAATTAGGTGTGGCATGGTATTGTACTGATTAGGTGGAGAAGGCACCCTCGTTTTCTGATGGGAAAAAAATAAAATAAAAATGGGAAGAATCAGAAGAAGATTGGAGGATCGGAGAAAATGTCAGAAATATTGCTTGACGTAACGGCACACGTTGATACTTGATTCTCCTTATTTTCAAAAAAAAAAAAAACTAAACTAAACTAATCCTCCATTGCATATAAAGAAAATTCGGTGATAATTTATTCATAGTGTTGCAATAAAAATTAAATGAACAGAATATATCAAGTAAATTATAAGAATCATTTTATCAATACACGTTATAAATATATATATTATATAAATAATCAAATGTCAAATACTCTCAACTTGTATTCATTTCACAAAAGAAAATGTCGGTACATTTATAGAAGAGCATTGCATCTTTTATATAGCATTGAGGGAATCTTTTGTAATTGTTTATATGAGTGATTGAGAGAATATTAGTTAGTAGATTTGTTATCCTCCTTGGATGATAAGACAATAATATGTTACTCATCTGGTTATGAGAATGTGACTGACTCATTAAAGTCCTTTCAGAAAACTTTATTGGGATGAAAACCTGATCGAAGAGAAAAAAATATAGTCTTTCCCTCAATAATGACTCACTTCATTGAGATGTCTTCTGATAGGGCGATTTTTGAATCGTCAAATCCCGATTTTGTATGTGAGTACCTAAAAAGTTATCTTGGGAAATGCCTCTGTGAATAGATCTGTCAAGTTCACACTGCATCAAATTTGTTCAATATTTATATATCAATTCTTTTGAAGAACATGTGCAAAAAAAAATTTATAATATATGTTTAGTTCTATCATCTTTAATGTATACTTTTTTGAACTGCAAAATGCATGCTGCATTATCTTCGTATATTACAGTAGAGTTATCTTTAATTGAAAATAATCAACATGAATTTTGAATGTGATGGATCATAGATCGAAGTCAAACACATTCTCGACTTACTTTATGAATACAAAGTAGTTCAGAATGATTTAAAGATCTAGCAGTTAGTGTCTGCTGTGTGGATTTTCACGAAATTGTCAAATCATTATAGATAAATAAATATCCAGTTTGCGATCTTGCTTTATGTGGATCACATAAATATCCTGCATTTGCATATCCAATGAGATGTGATTTTGTCTCTCTTGAATAATATAAACTCATATCTGTAGTTTCACGAAGATAACGAAATACTTGCTTTATTCCATTACAATGTCGTTTAGTTGGTGAAAAATTGAATCTTGTTAATAATTTGACATCAAATGCAATATCAGGCCTTGTACAATTAGTAAGGTATATTCGTGCACCAATAATACTGAAATATGGATCTTTTTTACATCAAATGATCGGATAATCATTGGAGTACTTAAAGAGTGAGCTTTATTCATATAAAAATGACATAAGAATTTTCTGTATATGTCGATTGATGGACAAAAATTCCAGTAAACAACTGCTCAATCTGTATGTCAAGGCGGAATTTCGTTTTTTCAAGATCTTTCATTTCAAATTCTCTTTTTAAGTAATCGTTCGTTTGTATGATCTTTTCTCGAATACCAACGATATTTAAATCGTGTACATATACGACAATCATAACAAAACCAGAATTTGAATTCTTGATAAAAATCAAAGGACATATCTTGTCATTTATATATGCTTCTTTTAATAAGTACTCACTAAGACGATTATATCACATTCTTTCACATTGTTTTAATCCATACAATGATCGTTGTAATTTAATTGAGTACAAGTTCTGTGGTTTTGTATCACTTGACATCTTAAATCCTTCAGGGATTTTCATTTATATGTTAGTGTCTAATGATTCATATAAATATGCTATCACAATATCCATTAGAAGCAGATCATATCTTTCTGAAGCAGCCATGCTAATTAAGAAGTGAAACGTAATTCCGTTCATCACATGAGAATAGGTTTCATTATAATCACAGCCTGATATCTGTGAAAAAACCTTGAGCAAATAAGCGCGTTTTATATCTCACAATTTCTCATTTCTCATTTCATTTTCGAACGAAAAACCCACTTATATCTAAGTGGTTTGATATTTTATGGTGTCTGGATTATTAGTCCAAAAACTTCACGTTTAGTCAAAGAATTCAATTTTGCTTGAATTGCATAATTCTATTTTGACCAATCATTTCTTTATCGACATTCATCCATACTACGTGGTTCTGGAACCTCATTTGCATTCATGATATCTAATGCCACATTATAAGCAAAAACATCATCTATCTCAATTTCGTTTCTGTCTCACATAATATACGTATTAGCATAATTAATTCAGATTTCTTCATTTTTAAGTGATTATTTCTCGATAGTATCCTCATTATCATCATTAGTTACTATATTTTCATCAATCACCTTTATGGATTTATCCATTGGTATGATTTCTTCGAGAACATCATTACCTTTCGATTTTCTTTCGCACCAACAAGTCTATCACACTTCAGACGAGATTTACACTCTTCTAAAACATTGCCGGTATTGGATTCATTTGATATTGCAATTCAAACTAGAGCATTTATAGCTGATATACAAGATTTAACTATCCTCTTTGAATGAGTAAATGAGTTAGGCATTTCATTTACGATACTCTATAAATGAATAATCCTTTGAACTTCATGTTCAAATTAACTAATACGAGGATCATTATAGGACAATAATGATGATTTTCATGATATTTCATTCTAAAGTTTTGGTGAAATATGTGTTTCTTCTCTCTTCTTTTCTCCCCCTAATTTTGAAAATTCATTTTTATTAAATGACAATCTATAAATCTGATAGTGAACATATCTTCCGTTAATGGTTCGAGATATCGTATCATTGAGAGGGAATCAAAACCAACATATATCCCAAATTTACGTTAGGGACCCATCTTTTTTCGTTGGGGTGGTGCAATTGAAACATATACAACACACCCAAAAACTCGTAGATGTGAAATATTTGGTTCTTGACCACATACGAGTTATAATGGTGAATATTTGTGAGGCTATAGGCCTAACACGTATCAATACTGTAATATGTAGTATTGCATGCCCAAGCTGTAGTATGTAATTTACATTTCATAATCAATGGTCTTGTAATTAATTAAACTTTTTTAATTAAAGATTCAGGTAAACCATTTTGTGTATGAACATGAGATACAGAGTGCTCAACAATAATATTAACTGACGTGTAATATTCATTAAATACTTTTAAAGTAAATTTTTCAACATTATCAAGACGAATTATCTTTATTGGATGATCAGAAACATTCACTCATAATTTGATAATTTGAGATAATAGGTTTGAAAAAGCTATATTTTTTGTACAAAGAAGGCAAACATGTGACCATCTAAGTGATGCATCAATCAGTACAATAAAATATCTGAATCATCCACTTGTAGGGTGGATAAGTTCAAATATGTCATCTTGAATTCTTTCTCAATAGTCTTTAATTGAGATGATCTTATAATTAATTTCCCCAATGAATATGCTACGCATGATCGATCATGACTTCGTAGAATTCTTTGATTTTTTTAATGGATGTCCGTTTGAATTTGCAATAATGTGGTGAAGTATCTTGGTTTCTGGATGACCAAATCGTTCATGCCAAATCATTACGGCATTATTGTTAGCAAGCTTCTGGTTCTCAGTAACATACGACTCAATTGTTTTAATAGTCATATGATATAATTCAGAAAAAAGTGTTGGGAGTTTTTCTAGTATATGCTTCTGAGATGATACTATTGAAGTAGTATAATGATATTCCTTATCTTGTTCGCTTCTTGTTTCCACATGATAATCATTTAAGTTGTATAGCCTTAAAATTCAATAAGTTTTGTTTAGATTTTAAGGAATACAAAGCATCTTTTATAAGGAATTTAATACCATTTGGAAGTACTAATTTTACTATTATAGATCCCTCAATTAAAAATATGTTTTCAACGATTGTGCCAACATTAATTTTTACTAATGTTAAATGAGAGAAATATTTTTTATTTTGAAAAATACTATGAGTCGTGGCATAATCCGTTATGCATGTATCTTCTTCTCCTATTTGTAATTATCTGTAAATATTTTGAATAAACACATAAATATTTTATTGTGTTCAAACAGTAGTACATGATTTTTATTCCTATAAATAAACACACATATAAGAAGGAATAAGATAAATAAATTAAAATTACATATAACTAATCAAGATCATCTTCTTTTCGAACATGCATGCTTAACTGAATAAAATCTTATATATCCATATGAATTGTATCTTTTGATATTGTATCTTCTGATAGTGTTTGATTTTGGATAACATTGTCTGGGGTTGCTGTTTCTTAAGTAGTAAGATTGGTCTCAACTTGTTTATCCTTTTCTAAGGACTTTTGATATAACCCCACTAAATGTTTTGGTGTTCGATAAGTCATCGACCTTTTTCACCACATCAATAACATGCATCTTCGTGATATTTTTGTTGATTATGGGTCTCAAGATTGACCCATGTATTTTTTCCGCGTTCCTTCAGCCTTATTTGATCCCACATTATTACGAGGTGTAAGGTAGTTAACTTACCCACGTCCCCGTCCTTGAGCCCGACCTTGTCTACAACCACGATCATGACCTCGGCTACGGCCTCATCCTTGTCCGTGTCCACGAGAAGAGTTAACATTATCTTCACGGTATGTTACAAATGTTTCAGGCAAGGGGATAAATCCACTCGAACGAATTCTATGTTACTATAATAGCAGTTCGTTATGTTGTTTAACAACAAACAAATAGGCTATGAAATCATATAATTTCTTAAAACCCATTGCGCGATATTGTACCTTTAAGATCATGTTTGATACATGAAAAATGATGTCTTTTCGAGTATATCTTCATATGTTATCTTGTCATTGCATAATCTCGATTTTGAAATAATTATGAACACCTTAAAATTATATTCTAAAGTACTTTTGAAATCTTGCAACCTGAGATTTTGCCATTCGCTTCGAGCGATTGGTAATATTACAGTTCTGTGGTGGTCATATCTTATTTTTAAATTATTCTATAATATTAGAGGTTCTTCTTCCTCTAAATATTCACACTTTAGATTTTCATGGAGGTGATGACGAAGAAAAATCAACGTCCTTGTTTTGTCATAATGAGACGTTTCATTTTCATCTTTTATAGTGTCACAAAGTCCTTGCTCGACAAGATGTAACTTACCTTCCAAAACCCATGCCAAATAGTTATTTTCTGATATGTCAAGATCAGCAATCTTCAGATTGATAAGTTTGGTCATTCTGAAAATATAATTACATTTAGTAGATGTATAAAAATTATCAAGTTTCTTAATGAATATATTTTTTATAGAAGATTTATCAAGATAATGTAAAGGATAACTTTTTTCTATTGGATTATATGGTGACAAAATAACTATTATAGATTTTTTTAAGTATATGAATAGTGTTTTTCTAACTACATGAACAATGATTTTCAGACTGTGAATAATTGTTCTAACTGTTAACAGTGCATTTTTAGATTGAATAATGTCAGAGGTTTTTCTTCCACCAAATATTCCGACTTTAGATTTTCATGGAGATGATGATGAAAAAAAATCACCGCTCGTTTTGTCGTGTTGGGACCTTTCATTTTCATTATTATAGTGTCATCAAGTCTTTTCGCGACAAGATGCAACTTATGCTCCAAAACCTATATCAACTAGTTATTTTCTGATATGTCAAGAGCAGCAGTCTTCAGATTGATCAGCTTGGTCATTCTGAAAATATAATCATACTTATTAGATGTATAAAAATGATCAAGTTCTTAATGAATTTTTTTTTATAAAAGATTTATCAAGATAAAGTACAAAAGATAACTTTCTTCTATTAGACTAATTATCACCATAAAATTATCACCATACTATATATGATGATAAAATAACTATTATAGATTTTTTAAGTATGTGAATAGTGTTTTTCAAACTACGTGAACATGATTTTCAAACTGTGAGCAGTGTGCTTTTGACTGTGAACAGTGCATTTTCATACTGTGAATAATATGTTTTTTACTATAAATAGTGCATTGTCAGATTATGAACAGTCATTTTCAAACCGTGACACAGTGTTTCTGACTTTGAAAAGTGTTATCATACCATGAATAGTACCGACAATAGAGTACATGAAGAATATAAACCAGATTTTTTATGTAATATATAAAATTGAATAATCTCACCTGAATTATTTTTACGGTAGATAAATGAGATTTAGGATGAACTTGAATTGAGCTTAACTAGTGCTGATAACGTGTTGTAATAAAAACCAAATGAACACAATGTATCGCGTAAATTAGAAGAATCACTCTGTCAATACACACTGCAAATACACATTGTAAATACACACGGTAGAAATAGCCAAATGCCAAATGTTTTCAATTTGTATTCCTTTCATAAGAGAAAATGTCGGTACATTTACAAAAGAACATTGCTTCTTTTATACATAATTGAGGGAATCTTTTGTAATTGTTTATATGAGTGGATGAGAGAATATTAGTGAGTGGATTTGTCATCCATCCCACTTACAATATTTAACAGATAAATATTACTCCCCTTATAGCATGCAAATTATAACGTTCGTATATATAATTAATAAAATTATTCATGTTAACGATTGTCCGTAAGACAATCAAATATCGTTTTATGCAAAGTTAATGTGAGAAACTAATGACATTTTCAGTTTTTTACTTCAACTATGGGTCAATAACGTAATTTTTTTACGTCATTAAAATAAATAACAAAACTCCTAAAAATACGTGTTAAATAATACAGTGATGATGTAACGTTATAATTTTAATGATACGAAGGATATATTTGAAAATAAGTGTTCATTGCTTGTGATTTTGTGGACATCTATTCTTAACTTAGTATTTAGATATCAAAAAAATGTGAAAAGATATGAAGAGATAAATTGTCTAGCTCTAATTTCAATTGTTTGAATGGTTGATCAAACATCATATTATGTAAATTTTTTATGAGATATGGGACATCATGACATGCCGTCGAAAAGTTTTAGGTAATAACATATATAATAGAATATTGGCTATTTTCAAAGCTCTTTTTCATCAATACAAGGCAATAATACTTTTGATCATTTGGACTAAAATGTCCTCCTTTATCTTCCATCTCTTAAATAGAAAAATAAAAGATAAAAAAACAATCTTGAAAATAGTATCCTTCATTTTTTATCCAACATTGATCATAATATTCCTCCGTCCTAGAAAAACAATGCATCTTGAATCACTTGATGTATATTTAAATATAATTTGATAAGAATACATGTAGACTTTTTATGGATTCAAGTAAAACTAACAAAATAGCAATTTATACCGCCATTCCATAAAAAGGAAAAAAGTTCGAAAACTGCTACCATGGGGCTCAAATCCACAACCACAAGGTTAAGAACCTTACGCTCTACCAACTGAGCTAGACGGGCTCTTGTTTTCTTTTACTGATGACAAGGTAATAAAACGTTATAGCTTCACAATAACGAGCAAGATGAATAGGTAAGGCATAGTTGAATATGGGTAAGTAGAGCATCTGGTTGCGTCTCTCGGGTGAAGCTACCATGAGTCCAAGCAAATGTTTGCAGTTTGCACGACTCGTAGCTGGGAACTCACAATGCAGACCAATTGGTACAAATTCCATTGACTTTAAAAATATTTTCACTTCTGAACAAACGTTGCTAGTAGGCAAACTAAATACTGGTGTATAGAGAGTAGACAATAAACTACCAAGTATGTCAGGAAATCTGTTCCCTGCTGCGGCAACCTGAGGAGCAAAACCATACATGGTTCCAAGGGAGAAAGAGAACTCAGTGTCTCATTGCATCGTCTCCAAGGGAAAAATAGGAGTCGTTCATGATAACAGCATCGTGTCCACCTCGTTGTCCGGTGGCCATAGTAACAGATGACCGTGCCAAGAACGGGATAAGCATGGTTCCTTGGACTTGCAGCTAACTTTGATACTACTAGTGTATAAGTTACACGGAAAGTTAGCCAGTAGCACGCATAAAATCACTCTAGTACTTGATCAAACCAATTAGAGACTATGTTGCAAACTCTGTCATATTAAGTAACCAATTTGTATAAGTTTCGGGAAAGGAATCCAAAAACAAATGCTCAGATGACAGTAAAAAATGAAAAGCAAATGGCAGCAACATCGGATGCATGATCAATCTTTCCTCAGCTCCATGTACTCTTGACGAATACCCTCTTTGTTTAGGATAAGTATCTCCAGCTTGTCTCCCTGCAAGAAATGAAAAAAAAAAAATCCATACAACTACGAGCAAGCAACAAAGGTACTAGGAAAATCCCAAGTATTCCCAGCTTTTGAAGAATAACAGGAATTCCATGCAATGCCTAGCACTGCATCAACATCTGCCAATACCAGTATTTCCATGCTATAACTCTTTCAAGATTCAAGGAAGATGTGAAAATGATGAAATGAATTTCATCATGGCAACCGCTTTCTTCGCGTTTCAGTTCTCACATTCACAGTGGGTCCAAAGCATTATCTCTAAGTGTCATGTTTCTTAGTCAGTCAACTACTACGGACAAAGCAACTTATAACACACATATAAACTTACTGTGTATATGTCCCTTTCGGTAGCAGACGCAAAGGCAGTCTTCACCAAGTCTATAGCTTCAATTTCTGAAAGCGGGGTAACAGCATCCTACAATGCACACAGCAAGGAGAAAAACAGAAACACAATTTCCGGTCAACAAAGGATGTAGGACACGAGCCATGTTTAGACTCCACAGGACTAGAAACATGCAGCACCTTTGCAGGTAACAGAAGAGGGCTGGGGGACTTGAGTTGATTGTCCAAGAACGGCATGATAAGCTTTGCACCAGAACCTTGAGAACTATATCCCACCCTTTCATAAGATCCCACCGCATCATAGGTAAACACACAACCCTTCCCTAAAGCATTAGGATATTGACACAAGAGCAATATGACAAAGTTAAACCAGTGAAACGATTGACTCACGGCAGGAAGATAGGAGGGAGCATGGATTTTGAAGATGGAATTCATA
>LIEC01006138.1:0-27365 GCA_001925005.1 Drosera capensis
CCGCATACTTGGACTGGGCCACTTATGTACCTGATCAACCCTCTCTGTGCTCTTTGCGGACCAGCAATACCAGGGGATCCTTAACCTGCGTATCTCTGCCCGATATTCTGGCTTACGCACCTGATCAACCCTTTCTGTGCTCTAAGCGGACCAGCAACACAATGCATCAGGGGATCCTCTTAACCTGCGTATCTCTGCCCAACATTCTGGCCCAAATAAAAACCATGGGCTGTCCTAATCGGACCCAAGTCGAATACACATATGAACCGAACCCAACTGTTAACTCAAAAAACCTAAGCTAATGTGTTATAGGTTATTCATATATATATATATATATTCTACTTTCTTTTTCTCCACGGTCGATGTGGGTAAACCTACTCACACATATCCTCAACACGTAATTCAGCTTTGCGTGCAATATAGAGTATAAAGGCCAAGTCTGATCTAATGTGAAAGAAATGCATTTTGATTACGATTTGAGGTGTTAAGTCCACCGAGTAAGGGAACATGATCAGGTGACATCAGGATCAATTGGTTTGATACCAACAATTCACATTGGAACCAAGGAGTAAGCTAAGATTCACAGGAACATCCTAAAATACCGGTGAAATAATTATAAATATCCTAAATATACAAAAAGAAGAAGACCCAAAGAAGAAGAAGAAGACAGAAAGGATCTCCTCTACCCAAAGAAGAAGAAAATATCCTACATATGAAGTAAAAAATATTCTTAAAACAAAAAGGATCTCCTCTACCCAAAGAAAAAGAAGACCCATTGAGGAGCAGAAGCTATATGAAACACAAAAAGTTGCCAAAATTGAAAAGTTTACCTGACTTACACTGATGAGCAGGATCAAACTATCTTATGATCTGAATTTAGAAGACCCATCTGTTGTGTAAGTTGATCCATATTCTGAGCTTTGTCCGATCCATTCTCCAGAGGCTGTTGTTCTTCTCCAGTACTAGAACTTCCCATGAATGGAGACTCTATCTCGTCATTTTCCCCAGAGATCATACTAGGGTCAAAGTACTGATCCAAAGAAGAATCAAGGAAGGCATTAAGGTCATCATCTAGATCAAAAGACAGGTTGTCTATTTCAAGGGGAATGTCACCATCCATATCCAATTGAAAGTCCATAAATTCATTGCCTTCAGTCCCAGGGACAATGTAGTTGTCCTGAGGCACATTGGTAGTGGTTTCTGCCATTTCTGTCATCTGTGTGAGCCCAGGCATGATTGTGTCTGCAGGAGCAATAGCAATTGAAGGAGCTTCCCCCTGATCTGCAAGCATATTCATTTCTGGAAACTCTGATGCTACTGGATCTGAACTTGCAAGAGGAGGAGGAAACCAGACATCGGGGACAGCAGCCACGGATACATCATCAGCAGCTACTGGTTGGACCTCTTGAGGAGTCACTCCTGATGATCTATTTAGTACGTTCTTACTATCATTGGCACTAGTAGATAACAGATCACCAATCACATAGTTCCTCAGCTGCCTGAGCAGGGCTTTTGCATTCTCGTTCAATGGAGGTTGATATTTTATAATCTGCCCCTCGGAAGGAGCTGAAAGGTTGTAATCACTGTCACCATCCTCCTGCTTAAGTCTACGTTTCTTGCTGCCTTCTGTTATAAGTTTGTTGCTCTCTGTCTTCTGCTGCACAAACTGAGCCAAGAATCCTGGGCTCTGCATGGCCTTTGCAAGGAACGACATCATTTGTTGCTGCCTCTGCTCCATCCCCTGCAGGCGCTGCACCATGACTTGTAACTGGTTATCTGTAGTTTGCTGTTGCAGTCTCAGCCGGACAAGCTCCTGCATGAGAACATTTTTGTCCCTCTTCAGCCTCTCGACCTCCTCCTCTAACCCGAATTTACCGACTTCAACACATGCTCCAACAGAGGAAGTTTGTGCATGCACTTGCTGCTGATGCTGACTTGTAGCTCCATGAGACTTTCGTCGAGTAATATTTTTAAGAAGATGCTTTTGACCCCTCAAAAATCCCTCGTTAGCAAATTCCCACCTGTCAGGATCCACCTTTCTGAAACCCTATACAAATGTAAAAGACAAGTGGTGAATATGGAAGAAACAAACAATATCAGATAAGAAGGGCCCAGAACAAACTCAAAAGTTGCTTTGCACAATCATAAACAAGCTTGTTGATCAATGACCATATAAAACAGAGCATCCTAGATAACATTAAGAAAAACTAAGCAAGAATTATGGACGACACCCTCAAAACTTGAAACAAAAACAGAACAAATATTTCAACAAACAAGTCTCCTTATGATTTCCACCAGCAGGAGTAAAGCATACCCAGTAGCCCAAGAAAATTCTTTGACCAGACAAGCTAAAGCTAGCGAACTCTTCAATAGACGATAAAATTTAAACTACCCCCCAATGATTGTTCCCACTTAAAAACGAATCTTGGGGAGGAGATGTAGACAGCCTTAAATCAAGAAACAAACTATTTCTTGTCGAAATTTGGACACTTTGTCTAGGGCATCCAATCTCTAGAAGTTGGCAATACTCTACTACTCGGTACTCAACCTAGAGTTAACACTCTAATTTGGGATTTGAGAAAGAAGAAACACAATGAATTAAATAAGAAAAAGTATTCAAGATTGGCAACAGAGGCAAAGAAAAAACCTCATCGCCCAAATGTACAATGCTCTTCTATCTCCAATCTATATGAAATACAAACATCCATCAATTCAGCAACCTCATAGCACAGCATGAGCAAAGCGATGTAAGAGAAGGCATCAGGATTTCGGCTCAAAGAAATCAAGCGATACTAGCAGAAAATATAATATAAAAATTGACATTGGTTTCAAATTGCCCTCCCATCTAAAGAGTGTTCAGAAAAGTAACAATTCTAATTAACATTTGTAGCACAGTAAAGTAGATTAAGCTACCCGTATCTTCTAACAACCCTCACTCCCATGTCTGCGGTAAATCGGATAAAATGTATGACATATGTAACACTTTATGACATCATAAAAGAGCATTACAATCACCCAAAAGCATGTAAACAGTTTAGTACAACTGTTTAAATCCCAGAGGAGAACCGTGATATAACAGCTAAGAACCAGGAAAAGGATAAAAAAGAATTTTGCCTTTTAATAAAGTCCTTATTTTCATAAAAGGCATAAAGAGCAATACAATGTTCTATCAAGAGATTAAGTTATCAAAGTGGTTTACATATATAAAGGTACCGGTAAAGTTTGGTCTTTTGAAACCAGCCACAAGGTTTATGGAGAAAAATAAACTCCGTCGGTTCTAAACTTTATAGTCCTCACGGGAAGTACTACATCGGCCTACAATCTGATTGAGATTGTAATGTAAACTTGCAACTTGACACATGTGGTTGCTTTGATCGAGAAGTATAGGCTGATTGGCCTTATCAGTTTCCATAGGATACATACAGATTGTCTTGATTGTTTTCCTGAGATGGCGAGATCTATAAAGGTTTGATGTGGATAAAAAGAAAAGACAGAACAAGCAAGAAAATTAGTTTCTAAAATTTCCACTCACATATTAGTATAGTTGTACTTGTTGGAGGGCATACATACATCAAGTTGTCAATCATGTTTCTCCTTGGGGATTAAACAAGGCATGTAAAATGTAATTCTGGTGTAGCCTACAAAATCTCAGACCCAAACATAGGATGTCAGCTGAAGATGAGAAAAAAACACAAGGGATGTTTTAAGTATTCAACAAGGTGTGGGTATTGAATATAAGGGATCAGCCAAAACCAAGTTATAATGCCAATATTGAGGTAGGCCATTCTAACCACAATGTTTCTCCAAGTGCTGGTAAGTTTCCAGCCAAGCCCTTCACCGGGAAAGGACATACAGGAAAGAAATTCAAAAAGAAAACTTCTAGTTTAATAGTTTATAACTATTACCAATTTCAATAATCAAAATAAGCATACAATATTGAGTATTGCACACATGGAGGACCCCTACATCTCAAGGTATGCATACATAAATATCGCAACACCACAATGAGGTCCATGACATCTACTTACAGCACCTTTTTTCTCCCGAAAGTCTTACAACGAGTTACACATCTTTTCATCATAGATTTGAGAAGGTAATAAGAAGAATGAAGGAAAATCATGGAACCAATACATAAAGCACTCCAATAAAAAAGCCGAAATCTTAGGACCCCAAAGGGCCATATAACTTATAAGGCTGTTAGCAACAGCAATGATACGGAATTCACCCTATTTTAATCTCCTGTCTCCTGCCCATTAACCAAAGAATGCAAGATGATGAAATTGAAAGTGGAACATGCAACATGCAACATGTGAGCATAGAGGAAAGCAATTTCATGAGGTGAAGACAGTTTCTGAAGTCAACTAGCTTGATTCCATGTAACATCAAAAGTTCCCAACACCATATTTGAGTTGGCATAGGAACGACTTCCTTCAAGCATGTTCTAAAAGGAACTAAAAGATGCTAAAATTAACAGCCAAGACAAGGTCACAGATTAAACCTCTAATGGATCTTCACCCTTTACCCTTCCAGTAAATAACCAACAATTCAACATCACTCTGACCACGTGTACTGCCATCCTGCCTATAAACAGATCGATAGTAGCAGAAGCTGTTGTCCCAAGATACTGAGAGAATTAGGATTCCTCCGACAAGGGTTCACCCTAAATGGTTTCAAAGATACCTCAGCAACCGACCACGATCATAAATGACATTCTCCGTAATCTCAAAGTAACCACAGAATCTAACTACCAATCAAATCAAATCAATCCAACAGAACCACCATCCAACATATCCCCTAAAAGAGGATAGTAGGATACACGCACATATGCTCCCGATTACATATATTCTTAATCAAATCAACTTACACAAGACAAGGCACAGAGTCGACACACGAACACTCACAATGACTACAAAGCTTCATTCAACAAAGTCAAACAGAATGCAAAAAATCGAACGCAATCAAGAACACACACACAACACAACACAACACAACACATTTCCTCAAATTCATATTCATCACATCCAACCAATAATATAAAGGACAGAGAAACAGAAAGCGCGGATTTAATTACATAAGTGTTAAGCTGCCTGACGAAGCTGGAGAAATTATTATGCTTGAAATACTTCGGCAACAAATCCCTAGCAAATTCCGGCGGATTCCACACCACGAAACTGTTATTCGTCGGCGTCCACGACACGATCGAGTCGGTCGAGGGATCGTTGACCATGTCGTACGTCTTGCTGAGGAACGGCGTCGGAGTCGTCGCGTTGGGATTTGTGGTCGGATGCGGCGGCGGCGTTGCAGCGGCGACGGAGGTGGAGCTGGTGGAAGTGGTGGTGTCCATTTAGGGTTTCGCGGAAGATGGGGAACGGTGGAGTGGTGGCGTACGAACAAGTGTGGGGAGAAGGATAGGAGGGTGGGGGAGAATAGAAGGGAGCTCCTTTTCGAAATGGATGTCACGGAAATGTATCGTTTCATAATTTTTTACTCCATCTCGTTCCCCAATAAATATATTATTTTAATATAATATATATTAATAAATTTATGTATTTTAATCTAATTAATATTATGAAATGATTAGACATGATTTTATAAAAAATTAAGATTAATATTTATATATAATAATAATAATATAAAATACGTATATGTTGCATCTACGATGAGACGGAATGAGTACAATATATATGTATTTTATATTATTAGATGTATATGAATACAGTCTCACTTTCACATCAAATCATATCAGATCGTTTCGCAATATATATTAGGTTGAAATACATAACTTACCATCACTGATATTTCATAATAAATTTATAAAAACTATGTTTGATCATCGTACAATATATATCGAACTTTTCTTCGACATTTGTGCAAAATTAAAATATTGCAAAAAATCTTGGGAAGGAGGAAGTAATACTTTATCCCGAATTAAATATAATATTTTGAACTTGTATGATAAATGTGCGTGTTGAATTTTTATGAAAAATGATAAAGGTGATTGTGGGATTTATCATATCAATAATGAGAGACAATAATAGAGCATATTGTAACTAATTAGATTGATTTTATGTATTGTTTTTGTGAAAGGGTTATAATAAAGAAAATACTGTATATGTTCTGGGAAGATCTAAATAGAAAAACGTTATAAATAATATGGATTGAGGGATTACTTCCACCGTCCTTAAAGAAACTACAAACATTTGTTTCTAAAAATATTTTCGACATGATTCACATTACTTCTAAAATTGATTATATGGAAAACTTTTCCATATTCCTATTCTTTAAAATCCATTCATACCATAAAAAATATACATTCATATTATTACCTAAAATGACGAAAGCATCCAATAATATTATAAGTATAATTTAATATTATATTTAAATAACTTATATGAACTAACAAAAAAATCGCATATAATTTTTTAAACTTAACAACTGCAATAATTTTTATGAGCTTTCTTAATTTGTATGGATCGATTTTGGTGGGAGTAATTGATTTAAATGGTTTTTTATGTTTTTATTCTATTTTGTACGATTTGAATATGAAATAACACTATTGTACAAAAAATTCCAAAATTTGGCTTGATTTTTCTTTTTGGTTAAAATTCAAAAAATTGGATGTGCTGTATTCCTTTCTTTTTTCTTTGAACCTTATATCAATTGTTTAAATATATCTATAAAAAAAAAAAGAAGATAAAAGAATATTTTGATCATTTCAGGTGATGTTTTTGAATGAGATTTGAAGAAAGGTGGTAAGCACATCCATATAATGAGAATTAAGGGGTATTGTGGAATGGTGTCTTATTGAAAAATTTGTACTGTAATTTGAATGTTTATATTATTATTTCTTGAATTTTTACTTTTAAAATTTTGTTATAAAATTAAAACTTGATGGCATTAATAATTTAAATTTGATTTTACATATTGATCAACTTAGAGGATATATTTTTTTAGCTTAAATTAAAAAATATCAACTTATAATATTTACAACAGTCACTACATGTTATTGAAGCATGAATGTATTTCCGATTATGGCATTATGAAATTTGAAACCGATAACATGAAATTATGTAAGTTTTAAAGGGATAATATGTCAAAATTCTTTATCCATCCAACAGAAAATGTAACCACATTTATATTGGAATTTTTTTTAACAAAAATACCATAACACTTCTATTTTTATTTTATGTTGCATCATCTCTCTTCACTAGAATTTCATTTTTCATAATTTTTCACCCACTTTTCATCTTTTTTTGCTATCATGGACAAAATAGTCAAAGTCATAAAAATCACAATTTTCCTTAATCTTTATGTCAAAATCCCATGTTGTAATTAATCTTGGACGGAGAGAAAGTATATAAAAAGAAAAACAACACATACACATAATCCTATCAATTAGAGTGAAAATTTTTATTAGGGAGAATATTTTGGAAGTATCATTTTGCTATGTGTAATTTTGATTAGGGAGAATTTTATGGGGAAACATTTATAAGATTTTATTCACTTAAGTTACCACATGAGTTTTTAAATAAGCAAAAGATGAAGAAACTACTGATACACTTACAGGTGTGCCTATTCGTATGCTCGTCGGATGGTAGTATGTCTACTAATATGCTAATTGGAACATCTATTCGTATATTCGTTAGTCCATTAATATATCTGTCGATATTAATTAACCTATTATTGTCGAATTCGTTTTGAATTATTAGTATGTGTTTCGAATATTAGTTCGGTCTACTAATAAGTCTTATCGGATTTGATCAAAACATTTAATACACTCATGTAACTCTGGTCGGAATCACCACACATTTCAAACCAACAATACTCTCCCCCGCAAATTTGCCCTACCACTCTCCTCGTCAAAGCAGCTCACAACAAATGGCGAACAAAGACGACGTTACTGTCAATGGCATCAACGACTTTGCAATCGCCTCCGACCACAAACCACTTGCCGGTGTCAAAGAACGCCGACGACCTCAATCACCTGCGAACCAAGATCAAGGTCAAGAATTACGAATACAATTGGAGAATCTCCGAGATTGAGCCTGAGACTCGTTCTCCCAATCGAAGCTGAGTCTCTCGAAGTCAAAAAACGATGCGGAGATGAAGTTCCCGGAATTGGAGTCCGAGAGCGAAGCTCTGAGGAAGGAGAGACAAAGGGGATGAAGATAGAGGAATTAGAGAGCCGAGGAGGAGCGGATGAAAATCAGGGTGGTCGAAGAGACTGATTCTTACACCGTCGACCATTTTTGTCTTTTCCCTTGACACTCTAATCATTCAAGCCAACCAATCATCCCATTTCTTCTTCCAAATATTCAACTTCAAAGAGCACATCACCATACTAAGGATCTCCTGCACATATGAACATGAAAAGAAAACATGTTTTCTACATTCCTATGAAAACATTAGGAATCCAGAATATTTGAGTCTAATAGATTTGAATAAACTAAAGCATTTATAAGCTGTCTGCATTGCAGTTCAACTTTGGATTCTTGCAGTCATTTTATTTATTAAGTTTGTAATGATGAACATGAAGCTTTTGAGATGCCAAGGGCATGTTCATTTAACATGTAATATTCCAAGTTCTATACCAATAGCATTAGTAGAGTTGCCTTTGAATAGCATTAACACCTTCTAGATAAAACTTACTCTTGCTCAAATTTGCTTCAAGGACAGAGGTAGCTGCAAAATGCTGGAGCACAAACTTTGCATTCAACAAAGAAGGGGCATCAGCCATCCATAGCGACATTAAATCATCAGCAAAGTATACATTCACAACCTTTATCTTACTGCATATGGGATGAAAAGAGAAGTCGTCCTGCTTCTTACTCATTTTGGATAAACATCTAGTGAGACAATCCATAAAAAATCATAAATATGTATGGAGAGATGGGATCCCCCTGGCATAATCCCCTTGCCCCTTGCCCCTTGAAAGAATCCATGGAAGGACCAATTGATATTGATGGTGAAATAGACAGAGGTCACACAATGCATAATCTAAATAGTAAATTGTTCAGGAAAGTGCAAAGCATGAAACAAGTCCTTGAAAAAATCCCAGCTGAAAGTGTCGAAGATCTTGTTGATGTCAACTTTAATTAAGCATGTAGGGCTTATATCCTTTTTATCATAACCATAAATAAGGTCTTGACATAACAGAATGTTGTCTATATGGATCTGCCTTGTGTTGAGGCACTTTGATTATCAACCATCAAAGAGAGAACCACAACACATAATCTCTTGTATTGTAGCTTAGTAATAAGCTTATGCATGATAGTACAATAAGAAATAGGTCTACAGTCACATTCGAACGGTTTTCACCCTTTGGAGCAAGGTGCGGAATAAAACTGTTGAGTCCAACCCATGATGTATAGAAATTGAGTGATAGACAAATTCTCACCTTAGAATATCCCGTATGCACCAAGACTGAGATTCGTTTGCTTGAAAAATGAGCCTACAAAGGGTGCGTAATAAGACTGATTCAGAAAAAATACAACAAGACTGATTCAAAAAGGAACGCAGTAATGCTGGTTCAGAAAGGAATATAGTAAGACTAATAGCATTTGAGGTCCTGAGTAAAGGGACAGTAAGACGTGGACCTTGGGACTTCTGCAATAAGGAATGTTTATCCTGGATTATTTTTGTGTGAAAAGGATACTGTAACAAAGTTGAAGGACAGTAAGACTGAGTTCAACAAAAGGGTCCAGAGAAAGTCAAGTATCATATGTTGCCTTTTTGCACCATTTAAGTGTCCTTTTCTGTATCAAAAAGTAGAGGTCACAGATTTATGAATATGGTTCCAGAATGACATGAAAATGATGTTTTAAAAGAAAGGATGACTTCAACAACGGTTAGAAATTTGGGATTGCCTATAAATACAAAGACCATGCCCAAGGTTTCATAACTTTTGAATTTCTCATTCTCCTTTGCTTTGAAAGAAAGATAAGTGCAGTAAGGCTTCAAGTGAACTATGTGAGAAGTTGATAACTGAAGATTTGAGCCAGCTGTTTGAAAGCAAGATTTGAAGAAATGATTAAATAGTACTAGTGTTAAACAAACGATTGCAAGAGGCTGTTTTGAGTTCTGTTAAGGAGAATAAAAGATCTTGTAATTGGTCTGTATTGTCATTTGCATACTGTAAGGTGACATGTTGATTGTGATCCTAAAACAATTACACATCGTACTATCCTCTTGACATATCACATTGATAGTCAAGGGAAGCTTGAAATAAGGGATATAGCCATATTTTAATTATATACTCTAACTAGTATAAAAACTCCTTGTGTCCTTACATTACTGCTTTCATTATCCTTATCCTACTGCTAATCAACTTCGACCAACAATAAATTAAAAAGGACCAACAGTAAGATTCCGCATTACTGAAGTAAACTTAAAACAACGTTGCTGTCTAATAAATCTTTATCAATTTGACAGTAAATTTTCGAAAAAGAAAAACTTTTCATCCCCTGCTCGTCTCACAACAAGCTATATTGAGACTTTCAAGAAGTACATACTATTGTAATCATATGTCCATTAGAAATGAAGTCCAAGACGGCTTTGATAACATCTTTGTCAGTTATTTCACAGGTGCTCTTAATAATGCTGTAGTAAACCCATCGATCCCAGGTGCTTTTCTGTTTTCTTTGCTTTGTAGAGCATCTTTGACATCACTCTCAGTGAAAGATACAATTAAGAACTGATGGTGATGAGTATTCATAACATTTCCTTCACTTAAGACATCATGGTCAATATCAACAGAATGGGGAACAACAGTACCCATAAAGTATTTCATATTCAGAACTAGCATCTTAGCTATTTCATCATGATCGAAAGATCATAGATTTTAAACCGCTCATCCCTAACCATTTGCTTTAGGTAAAGAGTCCTTTGCATCCAGAAGCTCAGTTAACTCAGAAGAGATCTTCTCCACATCAGCTTTATGAACATTAGTATAAGAGTCTCTTAGAGTTTTTTCAGTAGCCTCAAGAGATTGCATATGATTCTCAATTCTTCTTGTCAAGCCAGAAAAAAATTTCATGATGGAGTTTCTTAAGATCATGCTTCAAGCATTTTAGCATTTGATAAAAAGAAAATCTCTACTCTAAGCAGCTCGAACAAGGCTTTTAAAATCAGAGTGCTTAGACCAATGATTCAAGTATCTAAAAGGACTATTGTTTTGGTTTCATTATAAAAATATACAAGCATAAAAGAATGATCAGAAACAATAGGTTTTACGAAGCAGGCCTCGGAAGGAAAATACTTAGAAAACCACAGGTCATTACAAGTGACCCTATCAACTTGATTCGTATCCACATTCACAACCTGATTATTGCACTAGGCGTAAAAACTACCTGTGCTTTTGAGATCAGATAGACCACAGGTGAGGCAACATCTAAGAAAATCTTGACAAAGATCCACAGAGATACCATCATAACCTATCCTTTCTTCAACCTTAAAATCAGTGTTGAAATCCCCTATAACAAGCCAAGGAAGAATAAAAGAGTACCTTGACATCAGCTCATCTCATAGTTTAAGTTTTTGTGCAGGATTGCTCCAAGAATAGATGAAAGAAATAAGAATGTTATAGCTCCCATCCCATCCCAGGATATCGCCTTAATGTGCATACCCTGATCAGAGCCATCTAAATAAAAAACATCCCAGATTTGTTGATCCCAGCAGCACCGTATCCTCCAATTACTAGCATGAATATAAGTATTCATGATCTCCCATCCTTGAAGAAATCATAAGGGATTTGTTTGAATTTATTAGCTATCACCCTAGACTCCAAGACAACCATAAGACTAGGTTTATTAGCAAAAATTATATGTTTAAACGCTAGCTGCTTTGCAACTTTATAAATGCCCCTCACATTCCAAACTCTAAATCATTAAGTAAACTCAGCGATACTCGATCTCCCAAGACATAGCAATCAATGTATGTTTTCAGAAATCACGCTCGTCAGCAACATCCATGGTTATGACCAAAACCTCCATACTAGATGGGTATAATCCAACGGACTCCATTCTCTATAATTCAATTTCTTTCAAAGAATTCAAATCCACAGCACATTCGCTAACAACCTCACTATATGATCAAGTTGGAGATTTTTGTAGCGCTTCATCTCATCAGTCTACGATAATCTCCTTGATAAGTCAAGGTCTCTATAGATCAGTGTCCTTCAATATCTCATTGTTCTTCATCACAATCCTACCCTTTTTCTTTACATACTCCATCGCATCCCCATAAACCCTAACATCCTTGAACATCTCCGTCATGATGTCCTTCTCCAATCTACCCATAACTAGCAAGATTTAGAGATGTTTATTATTGAGGAAACCCTCGACGGTTGCTGAGACTCTTCCCTTATCTCTCTATGCCATGAAAATCTTGCACCCTTTAAAGTAATTACTATTGGGCTTCATGGTGAAAAGACTTATGTTGGATCAGAAGACTTAGAAATTTATGATAAGCAAAACAGCTTCAAGGAAGTCAACAAGACAATAGAGGTTCAGACCTGTAGGACAGAAGAGCAAATATCAGCAAATCAATAGAGTACAAATTAATAAATCAGCAGAGTGTATATTGACTAGATTAAGTTTCATGTCATAATGGGAGAATGAGGCAGTAGAGTGGACTTCATGTTGCACAAAGTGGACTTAGTCATGTGATAAAAAGAGATGACTCCATACAAGAGACTAAGTGTTCTATTGTTACCATATCAGCAGAGGAAAACAACAGAGCTCAGTACATGATAAACGTTTCTGCATCACAATGATAGAATTTACAGGATCGATTATCTCATGTTATTTTTTTTGGAGGGTTGGGAGTTGATTTTTGGACAATTCTTGATCAAATCGAAGGGTGGGATTATTTACAAGTACAAATTTGACAACGGGTGGTTCATAAGCCTTGCATTTAAATATGGTTGTTGATCTAAACAAAAGTACACAAGTATTTGCCTTGCTCTAAAAATAAAAGATCAAACTACCTGAACAAAGCACTGTATCAAACAATTGAAAGGCTCATAATCACTTAAAAGAGATGTTTGGATAGAGACTAATTGGTTTAGAGAAGAAATCATAAGAGATCTAAGGAATCTCTTTAAGGAAGATGTTCAGTGTAGTAGACTGCACCAATTATGTACTCTGTAGGAAATATTAGAGGTAAACCAAAAATTCACACATAGTGAAATACCTCTTAGTTTGGTTACATTGATCACTAAGGGAAGAGTGGACTTATGCGTTAGAGCTCAATTGAACTCTATCGTAAGAACCACAATAAATCTATGTGCATTTTAAAATTTATATTCTAGATTTGATTTGTGGTTGATTGTTCAAACTAGAAAATTAAGGTAAACAAATAAGATAGAGCATTGTTGAACTAGGAGAAAAAGGATAACAATAGTTGCTTAGTAGAGCACATAGTTTCTGAGCCAGAAGAGCTCTACTATATACAATAGAGCTCAAAAGAACACCTTAGTTTCTATTAATTAATCAGCAACCCCCCTTCTAAGCTCAATTCAACGTATCAGGACTTACAACTTAGAATTGTTACTTTTTATTAATATATTATAGGAAGAAACGGATATGTGGCATGATACATGCAAAGTTAGGAGCGAAAAGGAAGATCTAACAGTAGAGATTTGAAGTTATGATTTTTTTTAAAATTTAAATGGAATACTAAAACGGAAGTTCATAAGCGAAAATCAATAATACATCAACTAAAAGCCTACATTGTTGGATCATCTGTGTCGCACTTAATGTTGTGTGTGGCATGCCACATATTCACCAAGCCTATAATATGTGGATTTGTGACTAACCACATATAAACTTATGTGAGGGTAGATCGTTGTATTTTTTTTTTTTTTTTTTTTGTTGGAGAATGACAAACCATTTCCATTAGCATGAAGTCCGAATACATCATATCCAATACAAATAAGCTCTTAACAGCAAAATGAGCTATATGGCCTCAACAAAACCATAATCACAGTTAGCAAAATCAGCTAAATAATAGATGCAACACCAGCAGCAGTTGTCCATATTACTTCAACAAGGACCTCCGGTTGCCGAGTCTGTCCTCTGTGAAGCCTAAAGGCACATCCTGCCATATGTAATAAACCATGGAGGCATGGATTTTCCTTCTAAGAATAGCAGTCATAGTCTTCCCTCCGGAAATTTTCAGAAACCTCTCCCAAGGTCTACAAATCATCTTTATCTTCAATTGACTATCAAGGATATCTAACAAGACCCTTACATACTCACAGGAGAAAAACAAATGTCTCCTCGTTTCACAGCATGAGCTACACAACGAGCAACTATTCTCATAAATAATCCTCTTCCGACAAAGCCAATCTTTAGTTCTCAGACGATTCTTCGCCATCAACCATATAATAAATCCATGCCCCGGAAAAATACTCCTATGCCAAGCAAGTCTCCACCAGCAAACAGGAACAAATGGGGTAAGAACAGCATTTGACTACTTGACATTGCCCTGAACCACATTGCCATAATATTTCTCAAAGAGTTCATGTCTAGCCTTCAACAAATTCTTCCACTGCCAAGAATCAGTTATCTTACGTTCAGCACTATCCAGTGATCTCCCCTTCAAATAATAGCAATCCACCCATTGAATCCATAATATAATCTATCTTATTTATCTTCGATCACCCATATTTATTTAGCTAAAATAGCTAAGTTCCAATTCCTAAGATGAAAAAAAAAAAAAAAAAACAAGGCCTCAAGCTTTCTTAGGAAGACATAACTCATCCCATGTAACTAAAGCATGTTTGCCACCCAAAGTCTTACCTGTCCAGAGATAGGTTCGACAAAGGGCCTCTGTCTGATGTAGCACGGCCAAAGGAATAAGAAGAGTTTGGCACTAGAAAATTTATATGCCCAATATAATAGATTTAATCAACTCCACTCTTCCAGAATAAGAGAGCAGTCTTGCTTCCCAAGATGTGATTCTCTTGGTATGCCAAGATACCTGACTAGCAAGGTGTCAATCTGGAAACCAAAGACTCGAGCAAGGACTTGTTTTTTCTCCTCAGAAACCCTAGCAATAAGCAAGCTGCTTTTGGTATGATTAATCTCTAATCTAGACACTTCAAAAAAAATGGTCAAGTTGCTGTTTCACAAGGAGTAAGCTATCATATGTAGCCTTATACATAACCATCAGATCATCCGCAAAACTTAATTGCACAATCTTCTCAGTCTTGCACTTAGGGTGAAAGCAAAAACTGGCATGGCTGCTCATGACCTTAAAGCATCTAGTTAGATACTCAAAAGCAAAATCAAAGATATAAGGGGAGATAGGGTCACCTTCGTGAGTCCACGTTTACCATGGAAAAAACCATGAATACCCCCATTGATATTAAAAGAAAAGAAAGGAGTCCTGATACAGGTCATAATACACCTTACAAAAGAAGCTGGGAACTGTAAACCAGTAAGTAGGTTCGAAATGAACTCCCATTCTACCGAATCATATACCTCTATCTTTGCTAGGCATCTAGGAGAAACCCCCTTCCTTTCATAACCAAAAAGGATCTCTTGAGTTAGCATGATATTATCTGATATATGCCTTCCCTTGACGAATGCATTTTGAGAATTAGACACAATATCAGGGAGAATAGTCTGTAGTCTCTTGGGCAAAACCTTCGAAATCAACTTATACAACACATTGCAATAAGAAATGGGACGAAAGTCCCCAACTCTACGTGCTTGAGAAACTTTAGGAATTAAGCTAACCACTATGCGGTTAATTTCAGAAAGCAGCTTATCATTATTCAAGAATTCCAAGACTGTTTGGCTCACATCCTCCCCAATAACAGGCCATGCCTTCTTGAAGAAGAGGGCAGTATAACCATCCGGTCCTGGATCACGATCATCTTCCATATCAAGCAAGGACAGCTCAATCTCCCATTTAGCATAAGGGGCATCCAGAAGAGCCTTATGAGTAGGACTAACAAAAGGCCCTGCCTGCAAAATAGAACCATCAATAACAGATTGAGAAGTCCCCAACAACTTTTGATAATAAGATATAAACTCAGAGAAAATAGGAGGATCCATAACTCTGAATCCAGCGGTAGAGATCAAGCTTGGAATTCGAGCTCTCCTCCTCTCAGCTTTAATATAGGCATGAAAATATTTAGAGTTACGATCAACTCTAGAACACCAATTAGCTCTGGCCAATTGTTTAAATACACCACCTCAGATTGTTCCAAAAAACGAAGTAGCTCCCTTGATTCCAACATAAGAGGTCAGTTCTAGTAGCTAGAACTCTTATGGAAATGCCCGCCATCTGATTAGCATGAAGCTCCTTAAAAGTTTTCTTCATCATCTTAAGCTTTCTTAAGACCCTAAACATTTTACAGCCACGTTCAGGTTTAGCCGAATAATGTTCTACCATTGCAAGAAACTGAGGGGCCTTAGTCCACATGTTCACGAACTTAAAGGATCTCCTCCCCAAACCAAACATCTTAGCAGCAGTGACTAGTATAGGTGAGTGATCTGATAAGGACGGGGTAGGAAAAAAACTTCAGACTTATTGTATACATCAAACCAACTATTATTGCTCATAGCTCGATCCATCTTAACACATATCCAAGAACCTTCTTACTGATTATTAGTCCATGTATGAACCACTCCAGTAGCAGGAAGGTCTTCCAAACCAAGATCAAGAACACATGCTCTCAGCTCATCACAAGGTTCAATATTAAGCCCAGGAGAACCAATTTTTTCTTCAGCATATAAATACGTATTAAAGTCTCCCAAAATTAGCCAAGGTTTAGAGATCGAAGAACCAAATCTCAGAAGGCCAGACCATAGATTATACTGACAATAGCAGAAAAAGAGTGATCCACGGCTATCACCCTGCAATGGAGAACTGATATGAAGTTTCAAGAAATGTCGCATCCAAGACATCTTTATTCCATAAACACCATATCCTCCCATAAACTGCATAAAGGTAGTTATTCAACCAACCCCAATTTCTGAAACAAGCAGATGCAATTTTATGGAATTTAGGGGCTTTAACCCTGGTTCGATGCAAGAAAAAAATGACAGCTTATAAGCGGAAAGGAGGTGCCTTATTTCATTATGTTTCTCAGGCCTATAAAGGGCCCCTTATATTATTCCAAGCTCCCAGCATATTAGTTAACAAAACCCACCTCAGCCCGTTAACCTTAGACTGAGTGGCAGTCCCTCCTTCAGTGCTCAAATCGGCATCTACAGCATGAATAAGAACCTGAAATCTAGATCCAGATACATTAGTAGGCAGAACAGCACCAGATGATATAGCCTTTTCAAAGACGACAGTCTTTTTCGTCACAGGAGTAAAGACATCAGGAGAGACCCCCCCCCCCCCTCCCCTCACTAGGTTGAGTGATAGGTCCCATATTAGGAAGAATAGAAGAAACAGACTCCTTAGAAGGTACAACAGACTTAGGGTGAGCTTTCTGCTTCAGACTTTAGTAACAATAGACAAGGAACACTTAGCCACCCTGTGACCCCCCATTTAGAACAACGGGAGCATTTAACAAGAAACCACTCATAGATCACTTGCTGCTTAAAAACTTTATTTCCAGGACCCTTAAAGCAAATCTCCTCCACAACCTCATCATGAGCATCAACATCCACAAGTATACGGGCATAGGGAAATTCCTTCCATAGAGGCTGACATAGCATTGGTACGTATGGGGTACCCAATCTTACTGGCCAGCTTGTCAAGAGTGCTAATACACCCCAAAACTCCAGATCTAATCCCAGTAAGTTAACCCAGACAGGTATCCTATCCAAAAAACCATCATCAGACCAAAAATGAGGCTCCCATTCACGAAGAACAAGGGGCTATGAATTAACAAACCATGTATTCTCTAGATTCTTCATCTTATCTGAGGCACTGTCAAACTTAAAGATAAAAAAACCCTCATCATGAAGCAATAACCTCGGCTTCTTAACACCATTCCACACCCGAGAGATACAGCGATCCATGGCTACAAATGGTATCCTCTGCCCAAGCACATAACAAAAAAAAGAGCATAGACCCATACAAATCGAGCTTCTGCCACCTCATCAATTGAGATCTCAATTTCTTCATTACGCCTACAAGTGTACGATAAACGCAGTCCTTGCTCTCTACTCGAAGAAATCATCTTTGCAAACCCTTGCACATCATTGACTTCTCACGATATATATTTTTTAAAACATAATATATGTTTATCCAGCGACGCGGGTCTAACTTTGTCTCAAATTTATATCAACAAAATAACAATACGGTTGGAACTCAAATAATTACTCTCACATTCCAGTTCCATTAACACCTTTAACAACGATTGAATAGAATTAAGAAGCCACAATTGATGTGTGTATAAACACTCCTATTTTATTTGCGTTAAACCTATTATTTTGCCACGTTTGTGTCTTTTATATCATGTTTTTATTCTGGATACTGCTGTTTGAGTATTTTTCGTGGCAGGTTTGATCGTGAAAGTTTTTTGGATTGTTGAGTTGATTATGAGGTCATGATGAAAGATGATATGAAGATGGAGTTTTTTACGAGTTCTTGGACATGTTTTGATGCTGATTTCTTTGATCCAAGATGATAATTGATGTTTAAACATTTACAGTAGACCCCTGCTCTGAGCACTGGAAAATAGGACATGCTATACAGGTTCAAGCACAAGCATCATTCATTAGGGGACAGCAGATCCAGTTTGTTGAGCCGAAATGAATATCAAGATCAAGAAGATAAATTATCCCGCCAAAAGTATGAGCTGATTATTATTAAATACTCCTACTACATACCACAAGGAGATTTGCTTCTACAACTTCCTCCAAGGTTGCATGAAATGCTTCCACTAGCTACATAGACCAGAAAAAGAACTGTTATACTGTTACAGGATTGACCATGCTTGAAAAATTGAACGCAGCCCGTTGTAAAGGAGATAAAGATCAGAGTTTAACATGATTCTGTGATAATTTAAGAAAAATAAATACATAGAACCAAAGCCTATTACCACGAGCTAAAGCTTTAGGTAGTAAATTTCATTCCTTACGAAATATAAGAACATGTATAAGGAAGTACAAAGAGAACTACGAGAACATGTATAAAAAAGAATATCAAGGGCCTTCTACCACAATTTGGAGCTTTTGGTCGTCCGAATACCTCAACCATAATAGATGTATGTGATTAGGTGGGAGGAAGTAAAGAGGTTTGCGATTCAAGGACAAACCTTAATTGCAACTAGTATAAGAAACCATGCATAGAAAAGACCAACAAACCTGCATGGGAAAATCTGAAATAAATCCCATGGTGTCACTTAGAAGCACTGTCCTGATACATTAACATGAGGACTCAGCATGACCTCATGAACCACCATCAGCAAAGGGGAAAACTGCAAATATATAGAAAAGCTTGCTCAAGAGTACATACCCAGTAGGCAGAGCCACGCTTCTCACTCTTGGATTTACGGTCGCAAAAAGCCTGCAAGAAACGGACTACCATCATGTTAGGAAACCAAAAAGCCATATACATGATACTTCAGTACAGTCCTCCCAAATCACAAAATAACATGCATGTATGAGGTATACCACTAACAGTAAAGTCGTCATGTACTGCTGCGTGTTTATTTACCTGTCGTCACTGTAAAGATCAGAATCAGAGAGTACACTCACTAATGCGGATTTACCCTGTGAAAGAATAATTTAATCAAAACAAAAGAATATGTTCATAAACTTACAAGGAAAGAGGAGAGGAGAGGGAGAATGAAGATTGTGAGAACTAACAGCATTTGTGTGCCCAACAACTGCAACAGTAGCTAGCCCTTGACCATCAAGGCATCCTCGCTTCTTGCGAGATGCACGCTGCAGGGCACGTGTTCGTCGAACCTCTTCTATTTCCGCAAGCAGGCGCATTCGTCTCTCTGAGATTCTGCATTGAGAAGATAAGATTAATAGAGTTTGGTAGAGAGACAAGATATGGAAAACAGCAAGCCTGTGGAGAAAAAAAGCAGCAACCAGAAATATTCCTATTTCTACAACTGACACAAACGGCATTGCCGAAAATACATATAAAATACTCATTGAATTCTTACCGTGACTACACAGATGGAATAAAAAGTGGAAAACTGAAAGGCGTCAGATTTTAGCAAGTATACCTTCGTCGTTGAAGCTCAAGTTCAGTTTCTCCTGCACCACTCAAAAAACCACGACTGCCACTTCCTACTCTCCTGTAATTTATGAGCTTTCATATATTAGAGAAATTGTTGGACGAATGATTTAACCATCAGGGAATGCAAAACATTATATGTGCTTATATGCCATCTCAATGCAGCAGAAGCTCCAGCGAATTCAAGTGGTTTTCACACTATTGTGCTCCACGGGGGAGGAAAAGACTCAACAGAGCTTGGCTATGAAGAGAGCATGGAAGATATAAGTAGGATGAGATGTGGTATTGATATAGCATGTGGCACCAGGGGTGAAAACCTCACTCGCGGGCACTAACAACTTCAGCTACACCCAATGCTCCAAAAGTGTAGCGTCCATCAGGTGCACGCACACGTACAAACCTGGTTTTTTGATACATCAAAGCTGCCAATTCGGCCTAAAAAATATGAAATGATAATAATACATCAGAGCCGCTGGCTGACTTAGTGAAGGTAAAGTTTAGCATGAGGAAAACACAGAAACAAGAGACAGAGCAGATATTGAGCCAGTAGCAAACCAAATATAATGACCAGAATCTTAACGTACCTGCAGCTTTGCTTCCTTTGTATAGGCATGAGCATTAAATATTGAATTATGAGGCCAACACTATCTAAAACAGGCTTGCACCAAGCCATCTGTCAAGAGGAGAGAGTTTAAGTGAGCAAATCTGATAAGTTCTCGGCCAGCTTTATTTTCCCTTGCAATATATGATATCACATTAAGATAGATATCGACACTCAACATAAAATGGACACAAGAAATGAGTAAGCACACTTGCCTCCAAATTTCTTTGTTGAGTTCCACTCAATATAGCATTTACAAACACTGCATCCAACTTGCCCTCGTAATGGTAAGTAGTATGAAAAGGTAACACGGATAACCAGCTAATCAGCACTTAAACGTAATGTTGAAGGATCCCCTTGCCTTGGCTTCAAGATTATTTGCATGGCATTTGTTCCACTGTCCCTGCCCCTGTCCCTGTCCCAAAAAAATGTATCTGCATGCACCAAAAAACAAGCAGGTAATCACATCCAACTACAACAGCTACACCTTGTCACATTAATAAAATAATTTAATCTTATTTCATACATCAAAGGACAATTATCCAAATCATAGTAACTAGCCATTTCCAAAATCCTTAAAATACATGTCACATTATTAAGAGAGGACAGAGAGACACAGATGAATTCTTAAGCATAAGGAAATAATCAACAAAGATCATAACCTTCAAAAGGCATTGAGACACAAGCCTTGCAAGTAATTTTTAATCATGTCCGATGATCAAAGCTAAAATTAATCGTAGGGTTTAAAGCCACAACAACCACCACCCAGATAATCTTGCCGATTGACATGGGGAAGGCGCAATGTACGCATGGTTTAAAGCCAAGCTGACATTAATCTCTTGTGTTCGAGCATTTCTATTCATCTCAAACAGCACAAGAAAGATGGGATGGGATTCCCAAACCCAGAACTCTGTCAGTAAAACACCCAAAAAATGCTGAAATCTAGGACGTGGATGAATTGCTCCAAAAAAGTAAAGATATTGACACCAAAAAAAAAAAAGGTCGGACACAGGTTTACCTATGAACGAGAGTTGCCTGATCGAGGTCATTTTTACCTGAATTAAACCCTCTTTTACTTAGCATCTCTTTGGATAATTGGATCAGAAATATGTTGAATATAGGATCACATTCGGTGGAAATGACATCGAATGAAATTTTGGCCATAGCTTTGGCTGCAAAGCTCCGTTTGAAGTGATTCAAGTGGTCACCGAAAAATTTGATCAAAATCTACCATTTTCAAGATCTCCATATATTCGTCACACAGCTCCAAAAACGCACACAAACCAAATAAATCGGAGCACAAATCATATCCCTTGTGATATGGTCTTGTAACAATTTGCTTACACTGCGCAGATCATTGACACGGCACCGTCTCCCGTAACAAAATTCCAAACCGGCTCTGGAAAAATGCCACAGTCCAAACACAAAACCAACCAACCACAAAACAACCAAAGTCCAGCCAAATCCATACGCATAACACACCATGAAGAGCAGCCCAACTCATTTTGCACAGCCCAAATCAGTCGAGCAGCATTTGTTGAAGAAAACGCAACGCAATCACGCGCAGTCAACCACGGGATTTTTGGATTTTGGGACAACAGGCGCAGTCAACAATGCAACCACGCGCAGTCAGTCGCCGTCGTGTTCCAGAAAATCTGATTTTGGGATTCCTTTTCCACCACCGGATCGTTGTCGGTCTCCACCAAAAGCGGCCCGATTTTCCACTTGCCAAGATTTTCCACGGGCTGGATTTGGTGACATCCTTGCTGGATTGACGAATTCATCTATAAAAGGCGAAGAGGAGGACGACAGAAGGGGAGACATTAACTTGAGCTGGTTGCTTTTACCAAATTGGGCACCATTTCCAGAAGAGGAAGAGAGGAAAAGACGGACAGAGGGGAGACGACGACGGACAGAAACGGCGACGGGCTGAGAGAGAGGAGGATGACGGACAGAGACGACGCCCGACAGAGGAGAAGACGACGCCCCATCGCAGAGAAGACGACGCCCCATCGCAGAGACGCCGCCGGACAGAGGGGAGAGGACGGCGGACTGAGGAGGTGACGATGATTGAAGAAGAAAGGGAGGAAGAAAGGAAGTTCGTGGAGGTTTGGGCTCGAATCCAGCAGCCAGACCCAAATTACAACCGGTCAGAGAGCCTAAGGAGGTGGAAGCCAACAGTCAGGTCCAGGTCCAAATCAAAAGCCCAGCAACATCAGGCCCAAATCAATAATTGATGCTTTTTTTTGAAATTCGCTCTTCAAACATTAGAATCATGAATTAAATTTTATAAAATTAAGGTAAAGGTTTGCCAATTGACGAATACGTATCGTTTATTAAGGTATGATTGATATGACTCATGATTAAGTAGTTATTATGTTCTTAATATTTTCATAAGATTAATCGTCTTGTGAATGATATTTTCGTACAATTGAGACCGAAAAGAGATATTGTATGAATGCTCAAGTAATAAACATCGTGGATTAAGTTGATATAAAAAAAATATATAACTTGATACATGTAATAGTTATAGGTATAGATGTCTCAATTCCTATGTTGAAAGTTAAAGAATTTCACAAATCTTAATGCATTAGAGTTTTCCTAAATTAATATTAGAAATAATATGGATTGTTAAACAATAGGCACAGTCAACAATGCAACCACGCGCAGTCAGTCGCCGTCGTGTTACGTTCTTAATGCTATGGGTTATTAAGCTATGATTTATACGACTCTCATGATTTAACGGTTATTACGTTCTTAATGTTTTCATAAGATTAATCGCCTTGTGAATAATATGCTTCGTACAATTAAGACTGAAAGGAGATATTGTATGAATAGTTAAGTAATAAACACCGTGAATTAAGTTGATACAAAAAAAAAATATAACTTGATACATGCAACATTTATAGGACTTAATGCATTAGCGTTTTTCTAAATTCATATTAGAAATAATATGCGTTGTTAAATAATAGTAACGGTAATATTGTTTGAGAGAGAATATTAATGGTTTCAGAAAATTCTGTTGTTACATGAGAGTAAAAGTCATAGCCACGTCAAAATTACATTGAAATGAATTTACAAACCTAAGTCTTAGCTACTTTTCACATTGATTAAACTCATTCTATTTAATATGTATTATTTAGACAATCACCAATAATTTCATTATCTAGATAAAACGATGATAACATAATTTTGATACTTGTTTACACAATTACTTTGGATTCGACAATTCGGTATTTTTTTTTTACTAAATATTGCACGATTAGTGCACTTGCTGTTTTATCAATTGAAAATTACATTGGGACTACAGGCGTAGTCAACAATGCAGCCACACACAATCAGTCGCCGTCGTGTTCCAGAAAATCTGATTTTGGGATTCCTTTTCCACCACAAGATAGTCTCCACCAAAAGTGATCCGATTTTCCACTTGCCAAGATTTTCAACGGGCGTGTTCCAAAAATCTGATTTTGTGGATTTGGTGACATCCCTACTAGATTGACGAATTCATCTATAAAAAGCGAAGAGGGACAGAAGGGGAGACAATAACTTGAGTTGGTTGTTTTTACTAATTTGAGGGCACCATTTCAAGAAAGGGGAGAAAGAGAGGAAAAGACGGATAGAGGGGAGACTGTCATTTCAAGAGTAAGGAGGACGAGAGACAGAGATGACGCCTGATAGAGGAGAAAATGATGCCCCATCGTAGAGACGACGTCGGTCAGAGGGGAGAGGACGGCGGACTGAGGAGGTGACGACGATTGAAGAAGAAAGGGAGGAACAAAGGAAGTTCATGGGTGGAGGTTTGGGCTCAAATCCAGGAGCGAGGCCCAAATTACAATTGGCCCAAGAGCCCATAGGAGGTGGAAGCTTAACAGTCAGGCCCATGTCCAAATTAAAAGCCCTGTAACATCATTCCAGACCTAAACCAATAATTGGCGCACTTTTTCCTTGAAAATTCATGTTGGTTGGTTCATTAAATGTTTTTTTTTACTCTCCAAACATTAGAATCATGAACTAAATTCTATAAGACTAAGGTAAAGGTTTGATAATTCACGAATATGTATCGTTATTAAGGTATGGTTTATATAACTCATGATTAAGTGGTTATTATGCACTTAATGCTTTCATAAGATTGATCGCTTTGTGAATGATATATTTCGTACAATTGATATCGAAAGAAGATATTATATGAATGCTCAAGTAATAAATACCGTGGATTAAGTTGATATAAAAAATATATAACTTGATACATGCAGTAGTTATAGGCATAGATGTCTCAATTCCTATGTTGAAAACTAAATGATTTCACAAATATTAATGCATTAGCTTTTTCCTAAATTGTTAGAAATATTATGGGTTGTTAACCAATAATAGTGTTAATATTGCTCGAGAGATAATATTAATATCGTAAAAGAACCTTAAATCTTTTCAAAAAGCAAGTAACTATTAAAAGAGCCCAGAAATAACCTTAAAACACTTTAAAACACCGTAAAAACAACTCGAATAATTTAAAAATGCAAGAATCTATTGAAAGAGTCTTGAAATGATCTTAAAACATTGAAAACCACATGAAAATGATAAACACGTCGTAGAACTACCTCATAACACTAAAAAACACATGAAAAGGCTAAAAACACAATTAAAAAAACTTAAATATTTGAAAATCACACAAAACGAATAAAAAGTGGTAAAAACATCATAAAACATCTCAAAAAAGTTGAAAACAAAAGAATCTATCAACAGAACCTTGAAAAGACCTTGAAACACTTAAAGCATTTGAAAAGACGAAAAACGCCATCAAAACAAAGTCAGATAACTCGTAAACGTATGAAAATATGGAAGGACCCTTAAAATGAGCTTAAAACACTAAAAAACACTTCAAAGGCTAAAAACACCATACAAACTACATAATTCTCTTCTAAACACACAAAAAACTCCATAAAACAACCACAAATATCTTGAAAATGCAAGAATCAATCAAAAAGAGCGTTGAAGTGACCTTAAAACACTCAAAACATAATTAAGAGGCTATAAACAGCACAAAACAACCAATAATAACTTGAAAATATGAGAAACATCGAAAAGAGCCTTCAAATGAGTTTAAAATACTCAAAATCACATCAAAAAGGTAAAAAAAAAAAAAAAACAACAAAACAACCTCAAATAACTTGAAAATACTAAAAATACACCCTAAAAAAAAGTAATAAAAACAACCTTAAAGAACCTCAAGTGAATTGAAATTGCAAGAGTCTATCAAAACAGCCTTAAAATTACCTTAAAAAAACTCAAAACAATTTGAAAAGGTCTAAAAATATAATAGACTAACCTCAAATAACTTGAAAATGAAAGAAACTATGAAAAGAGCCTTGAAATAACTTTAAAACACTCAAAAACACTTTAAAAAAGACAAAAACATTATATAACAACCTCAAATAACTTGAAAACACAAGTAACAAAGAAAATAGCCTTGAAATGATCTTAAAACATCATAAAATAACTCAAATACATAGAAAACATACGAAAACATACGAAAACAAATATAAAGTTATGAAAACATCATAAAAAAGGCTTAAAAAGCTTGAACAAAGAAGAATCTCTAAAAAGAGCCTAGAAAACACCTTGAAACACTCAAAAGTACTTGAAAAGGAAAAAAACATCATAAAAAACTCAGATTACTTAAAAACGCAACAAACTATGAAAAAACTTATAAGGTCCAAGATTCAACCTAAAGGGGAGGTGAATAGATTGATTAAAAAATTATTTAAAATTTTGCAGATCACTATTCTATACAGACCATTTAGGTAGTCTACAGTTGATGCTTGGTGGTCTACTGTAGAGATTTCAAACTCTTTGAGTTTATCTCTGTTTGGATGTGATGATTCATTTTTGATAATTCTAAATATTAAGCAATAAAAACAAGTAAGAGACACACAATATTTATAGTTGTTCAGACACTCGTTATCAAATGATAATCGAGAACTTAGTCCAGTCTTCCCTTGGTGACCAGTGTAGTCAAGCCAAGAGGTGAGCATCACTATCTTTTTATTTGTAGCATACAAGAAACTTCTTCTACAAGCTATCTAACTTGTACAAAAGATGAAGTATTCAGATCCTTTACACATATCCAATCTACTGGACTCTACTCCAGTTGTGTTCTTTTATAGACTAGTGATACTCCGTTCATTATATTCTTCACGAATTAGCTCTCTTGAGTAATCTTTGAATTTATGATTGCTTTGCACGTTTGCCTTTCAATCTCATTCAACAACCTTGCTTCAATGAGCCTCAATGATTCTCTTTTATAGGCTCAGGGAATGAACCCAATAAACACGGTACTGTTTCTGATGTGACATCTTGTCACGCGTGTCCGCCAATTGATGTTGATAGTCCACCTACATCAGAATCTTGTACTGTTGATGTCTATACCTTAAATCTTCGTTTAACTGACTTCAAACCTTTGACCCCACCCTAACAACCATCTCTACTGTGCTCCAGTCTGCATCCAGTATTATAAGACCTAGTTTGCACTCTGTAACCCTAGTCTTCACCAAGTCCTTGCTGCAATATTAGTCTGCACTCAGATCTGATGCATATTATGCTTTCC
>LIEC01006139.1:0-39051 GCA_001925005.1 Drosera capensis
CCCCTCTCATCTCGAGGCAAGCACGCATCTTTCCATGCTACTTTAGCTCCACCTTTGGCAAGCTACGGGTCCTTCCATAGAAAACGTCGAAGAATAGAATCAATTCCGTTTGTTATAGACTTTGATAGCACCAAAACACATGCATAGAACACGTTTATCGTCTGGAGGACGAATCGAATGAGTTGAACATGTCCAGCAAAAGATAATACTTTGCAGGAAAAGGACTGAGCAAAAGAGGCATAATTAATTGTTTTCATCTTTAAGGAGATTTCGTATAATATTGATTGTCACTTAATGTATATTTTGAAAACTAAGTTTTGGAAACAAATCTGTAGGATTTCTCATCACTAAATGACTATATGTTTAAAATTCTACTATTTGAAAAATTAGATACACAAACACGAAGAAGGTAGCACACAAACCGATTTACAATCAAGGAATCTTTTGAAATCAAGCTCTCAAGTCTTCCATGTTGATTTCCATTCTTCTGAAGTCTGAAAGGTTTTGAATTCTTTTTCAAAAGCCACATCAAATGAACTCTAAGCCTTAGTATGCTCCTAAATTATTTGTGAGTGCTGTGATTATCATAGAGCACAGATCGAGTCTTGTATTTGATCTATTGTGTCTGTAAGTGTCATCTCGAGTAGAATGCGTGGCTGGTTCAAAGTTGAACTAAGGGTTTGTAACAAGTCTAGAATTAGACCTGTGGAGTTTATAGAAGGTCTAGAGTTAGATCTGTGAAAGAAAGTTATAACTGTAGGATAGGTTCAATCGCGTGGTTTGTATCCTAGAGTTCGGATCACAAACGGAGAAATTGTGTGTACTAGAAAGAGATAGTATAAGAGGGGACTGGATTAGTCTCATAGTTAACAAGTTGTTAACTATGGGGATACCGATATAAATTTCATGTCCACTTATATAATGCTCGGTAGTTCTACTTGACAAATCAATCATCAATTACATAATGTAGATCACAACACAATCAAACAAACATCTGACTCCAAGCTTTAAATTGGAATTGGAATCATTGTTGTTTGACTGTCAGTGGATAATCAACTACAAACATCACTTAATTTAGTTAAGATAATAATATTGATAGTCAAAGTTTTAGCATTGCTACAGATCCCATTATCTATTTCGCTGCACTGTTTGATTATTGTGTGTTGTTTATAAAAAAGATTATACATCAACAGCTTAACCCAATTGGTCTTGGACTTCATAAGAATTGCACACATAATCTCTTGCTGGTCTATGATAATGTGGTCCTTGCAAATTCCTTAGACATTATGGACCTTTTGACAAGGTCTACAAGGATCTTGTGTGGTTTTGACAGGAGCTTCTTCATGGTTCTGATATTGGCATCCTTATGTTGTTTAGTCATCCTTCATTAGGGACATAGTTCACGTCCCTAATGATGGATCACTGTTTCTTGGGATATATTCCATGATCCTTCATTAGGGATGTGAACTATGTCCTCAAAATATTTTAGGGTTATCTTGATTCCAATCTTGTTGTTGGACGTGTAACTAATCCCTTGAAAGTCATCTGCAATCTTTCCTTTCTCAATGAAGTCTCTGACCTCATCCTCGTAGATTCTGCTTGTGACTTCACATAGGTACTTGAGCCTTGCATCCTGGATGAGTTTCACTATCTCTTTGACTTCTTCGAACTCATTCTTCAATGTTTCAAAGTCAAGTACAACGTCAGTCTATAATCCGATTTTCTTAGTTTCTTTTTCTCCTCAATTAATAAGGACTCTATTGGATATGAGTCTTCTCTCATGATGTTGAGGTGTGGAAGGAGTGTTGACCATTTTTCACAAACAGTTGATTCAAAGAGTTAAAAGTTGCAATAAAGTGCAAGAGTGAGAGAGAGTGTGTGTATGTGTGAATCGAATAGCTTGCACACAGCCTCTTGAATCTCTCGTAATATTCATGCAAACCTTCTTCTATGTTAGTTCAGAAATTTTCTTTATGAGAATTATAGTTTATGAAGATGGAATTTTTTTTTCTAAAAATAATTTTTGCATTTCAGCCCTTGTATTAATTGAATTGGAAGGTAGTTCATATAATCAGTCCTTTGTATAGCCTTGCAAACTAAAGGGAAAAGCATATGGTTTCACAGTTTCAACAATAAAGAGATTCATGTTTCAAAACACTTGGGTATTTATAAAAGAAAAATAAAAGTTATTCTTTGTAAATCTTAAAAAGCAACCGTTGATTTTCATTTTGTGAAAACAAACACTTTTGTGACCATTACAAAAATTAGACACAAAAACTCTAACGTTTGATTCTTTCCACAAATAGAAATACAATAGGGGGTTTAAATGTTACTTCGTATCTCACTATGTAGTGGAGTATAGTAAAACATTTTAGCTTTATTCATTTAAATCAATCATACCCAATTGATCTCTAAATTGGATAAATTTGTACTTATCATGCGGCTTTGTAACAAACTCTGTAATTTTTTTTTTCTATAGGAATAAATTCAAGTTAAACATTATCCTTTTGTACACGGTTCCTCATAAAATGATATCTAACATCAATGTACTTGGTCCTCAAATGAAAAATAGGATTTTCTGAAATAACTATTACACACGTGTTATCTCAAAAGTTTGGAACTTTTGAGAACTCAATCCCATTATCCAATAGTTGGATAACATATTTAGCCTCTACAGTAGAGATTGAGACAGTGTCTGCTTTTTACTGAACCATGATACAAGTCTTGCACCTAAAAATTGTCATTTTCCACTTGTGCTATTTCTTTCAACCCTATAAAGTATGCATCTGAATAACCCATTAATACAAAATCTAATTCCCTAAGATACCGAATACCCAGATCAGGAGTTCCTTTGAGAAACCTTAGAATTCTCTTGACTATAATATAGTGGGATTCTTTGGGATCAGATTGATATTTAGCACAAACACATATAGAGTAGAGGATGTCTGGTCTGCTAGCAGTAAGATATAATTGTGATCCTATAATTCCTCTATACAGTGTTTGGTCAATGGGGTTTTCACAATCATCTTTGTCTATCTTTGCAATATAGCTCATAGGTGTTTTCATGTGACTTGTATTTTCTGAACCAAACTTCTTTTCATTATTTCTCAAAAATTTAGCTTAGTTTATGAATATTTCACTCTCCATTTAATGTACTTGGAGTCCTAACAAATATTTTAATTTTATTATTGGGCTTATTTGAAATTTTAACTTCAGAAGTGCACCAAATCTTTGACACAGTTTGTTATTAATGTAGTCAAATATAATATCATCAACATATATTTACACTAAGAAAGAAAAGATGAGCAGTAGAGGGTGAACCCACTGTAGTCTAGCAACAACTAGAGGAGACCTCAATTGGAAAAGCATAAGACAAAAGAAGATGGATAAAGGTTCATACTCAGGATGTAATCATTGGTGACAGAGATGCTCCAGTGCAAACCTGGAGAACATTAACAAAGAAGTTGATAGGAATGTACAATCCCTCCATTTTGTATAGAAATTGTTGGAACAAAACTTAAAAGTATTAGCCATTATGCAATTAGTGTGCTTAGGCCAGAAATCAATAGGTAGTTGTAGTTAGGTCGGATACTGGAGAGCAGACGATTGCAGATGTTGAGCATCGTGTAAGCAACCAGATGCAAACTACTACAGAGGATTTTGGCTAAGCAGCTAAGGCATGCATGGGCAATAGAAGACCTGCAAATGCTTCAGGAAGAAGGATTGAGCTTACAGACGAGAACCAACACAGAATGCATCAATATGCAGTAGATCTGAGTGCATATGAAGTTATAGCAGGGACTGGTGCAAACGAGGTCTTACAGTATAGTATGCAGCAGGCTGGGTGCAGTAGAGATGGTTGCTGATGGTTGGGTCAAAGGTCTCGAGATAGTCAAGCAAAGATTTGGGGTAGAGTTGTGACAGTACATGAGAATCTAAAGTAGTTAGGCCGTCAAAATCAGTTGGGGGATACATGTGACTAGATGTCACATAAGATACAATACTGTGTAACGGGTTCATTCCCTGAGCCTATAAAAGGGGATCGTTGAAGCTCATTGAAGTAAGGCTGTTGAATGAGATTGAAAGACAAGCATGCAAAACAATCAAATATTCAAAGATTACTGAAGAGAGCTGAATCGTGAAATATACAATGAAGAGGGTTCACTAGTCTACAGAAGAACACTACTTGCAGAAGAATTTAGAATATTGAATCTGTGCGAAGATCGGGTCTTCATCTTTTGTACAAGTTAGCTAGCTTATAAAATGAAGTTTTCTTGTAAGGTACAAATAAGAAGATAGTGATACTCACCTCTTGGCTTGACTACACTGGTCACCAAGGGAAGATTGGGCTAAGCTCTTGTTTATCAATTGATAAAAAATATATGAAGCAGTATAAATATTGTGTCCCTTATTTGCTTTCATTGTCTTATATTTAGAACTATTAGAAAATAACCTTCAAAGCCATACAGAGACAAATTCGAAGAATTTGAAGTCTCTGCAGCAGACCATCAAGTGTGAACTACAGACCATCCAAGTGGTCTGCATAGAATAGTGGTCTACAAAAACATATAATCCATTGTATAAATTTGTTTAAAATTTGAATTAACCTATTCACCTCTCCCCCTCTCCTCCCCCTCTTCTAGGTTATATCTTGGACCTTACAGAAGTGCTTGTCTGTATGCTTCATCTCAGAAATGGAACCAAAGACCATAAAATAAGCTCTAGGTGATTCTAACTTGATTAATGCCACAAGAAGAGTTGAATGAGTTTGAGAGGACTTAGATATGGTGCCTGGTCCCAAGGTCAAAGCTCTCTCCAGTAGTAGGCTACAAATAAGTCTTCAGAAACAAAATGGAAGTAAATGGATCATCATCAGAAACAAAACTAGATTGATTGCCAAAGGATACTCAGAGGAGGAAGTATTAGATTTGGATGAGTTATTTGCTCCTATGGAAAGACTTGAAGCAATAAGGAAGTTTTTTCCCTATGTTGCACATCAAGGGTTCAAAGTCATTCAAATAGATGTGAAGAGTACATTTCTAAATAGGAAGCTTCAAGAGGAAACTCCCAGGTTTTGAGGACTATGAGCATCCTAAATATGTTTAAAGGTTAGACAAAGCCCCATACCTACTAAAAGAGGATGGAAGGGCATGGTATGAAACTCTCTCAACCTTTCTTTGTGCTAATTACTTTCAAAGAGGCAAGGTAGATACTACCTTATTCCTAAAAAGAAACAAACTCTCTCAACCTGTCTTTGTGCTAATGGCTTTCAAAGAGGCAAGGTAGATACTACCTTATTCCTAAAATGACACAAAATCTATTCCTAGAGGCAAGGTAGATACTACCTTATTCCTAAAATGACACAAAATCTATTCCTTTCTTCTCTGAGTATCCTTTGATAACCAATTTAGCTTTGTTTCTGATGATGACCCAATTTTCTTCCGTTTTTTTTTTTCTGATGACTCATTTGCAGCCTATCACTGGATAGTCCTTGGACCTTAGGACCAGGTAGCACACCTAATTCCTCTCAACTCATTCAACTTTTCTTGCATGGCACAAATCCAGTTGGAATCTCCTATAGCTTACCTTATGGTCTTTGGTTCCATTTTTTAGATGAAGCATGCAAACAAGCACTCCTTTGTTGTTGCTCTGCTGGTCTGCACTAGGACATCTTTGTCACCAATGATTACATCCTGAATATGAACCTTTATCCATCATCTTTGTTCTTATGCTTCACCGATTGAGGTCTCCTCTAGTTGTTGCTTGACTGCAGTAGATTCACCCTCTACTGCATCTATTTTTTTTATCAGGTGCAGACGGTACTTTCTTTATTGCATCATCTAGTTTCTATTCTTTAATCTATTCATCATCTATACAGACACAATGCTCATAAAAAACATCAACAACACGAGGTGAACTAACAATTTCATCAAATCAAATATGCATCGACTTTGTTACTAATCCTTTCCTTTTATTATATACCCTAAAGGCTTTACTTGCAGTTGAGTAGCCTAGGAATATTCCTTTATCTGATTTTGGATCAAATTTTCCTAAATGTTGCTTTCATTCTTGTGAATATAGGATTTGCATCCAAATGCATCAAAGTACTTGACACTTAATGTCTTTTCTTTTCAAAACTCATAAGGGGTTTTCTTATGAAGTTTGTGTGTAAGACACCTATTTATAACATAACAAGTAATGTTTACTGCTTTTGCTCAATATCTTTTAGGTAAGTCTGCATCTGAAAGCATTGTCCTGACTGCTTCTACACGTGTTCTATGAGATTCTGGTGTTCTAGATGCAGAGAAGTTGTTATGATCCCATGGTCATTATAGTATTTTCCCAATCCACATTGGTCTCATTTAGTAATTATCAATAATTACAAGTGTGTATTTCTTCCTACTTATGTTTTTCACTTTCATTGATCCTAATAGGATTTCAAGAACTCTAGTGGTTTCTCTGGAGTTTATAGGTTTGAAACTAGTCCTAGTCTGTGTTCCCTCTTGACAGGGTTTGTACTCATTTTCTGTTAGTTGATCATTTTGAATATCTATGTGGGAATTATTAATCAATTAGGTAGGATGAAGGTCACATTTGATGATAAGCTTCAAACTTTATGTCTACTCGGCACTCTACTTGACTCGTGGGAGACTTTTCAAACTTCGTTGTCTTATTCTACTCCACATGATACTATTATCATGGATCTTGCCAAGAGTAGTATTCTAAATCAAGAGATGAGAAGAAAGACATTCAAACTTTTTTTGTTATTTTATCCTTCACCTCACATGAGTCATGTGTAAAGGACACTTCATAATCTTTATCACATAGTTGACTTATGGTTAACAAATTATGTTCAAGTTCCTTTAAATATGTCACATCTCTAAAGATTATGGAACATCTACCAAGGGTTCCATAACCCTTGTTTTCTGTATGCTGTTATATACATTTGACTCATGTCATGTGTCATAACCATCCACTATCCAGGTATCAAACTTCATTATGATGCTCCTACAAAATGATCAAATTTCACAAATGGTATCCATTTTCATGGGTCCTTATTTGTTAGTTTTGGGCATCCACACTTAGATGATTTTCTTGTATTGTGTCCTGCATTCTAAAGTTTTATGGTTATTCTTATCACATTTAGACATATGACCTTTGGTCTACCCATTTTGGCCCTTTTTCCTGGTCTTCTTATTTCCCTGTACTGTACTCCTCAGATACAGTAGGCTCTATGATATGATTTCTTCCATGGAATAGTGGAACTTTTGTTCCACAATGAGTAGTTAGGTGCACATTGGGGTACTGGACAACTATTAAAATAATGCTCCTTTAGAACATTTTTCTTTTTGGTTTGGGTCCTTGCATTTACCTCTTTGTGCCCAAGTAATTTTCTAGCAGTTCTAAAATAAAGAATATAAACAAGTAGAGGACACAATGATTTTTAATGATTCAGACAGTCGTTTTCAATTGATCAACAAAACCTTGATCCTGAGACTTATCCAAAACTCTCAATTGTAGATTGCATCTTCGTGATTTAGAGTGGCCTCCCATCAGTAATCCTCTGCTGCCGTGCTGCATGCTTCATAGATTTCATCTAACTATCCTACTTCCCAACCTAATTTATTAACCATAAATATGTCCAAGTCGAAAGTTTTTTTCATCAATTTCTATAGAAATGAAGGGATTGCACTTTTCTAACAGAACTTAAATTGAGGTAATGCTATCTATGCTTGGAACATGCGGAAAAATACTTACATAGAAAAAAATGAAGGGATACGGAGCCATAGGGACACCCTGTCTCAAGCTTCTTTCACTCTTAAAATATCCGTACAATTCACCATTGATACTGGCTAGTAAATATACTGAAGTCACAGCTTCCCTGATCCAATTGATCATTACGGGAAGGACATCAAAAGTAGACAAAGCATTTAATAGGAACTTCCAAGTTATTGTATCATATGCTTCCTACATATTCACCTTCACAGCTACCCTTGGAGGCGTAGGTATCATAACTCGTCGTAAAGCACGCCTTACAAAAATTAATATCCCCCACTTAAACTAATTAAAAGGTAGATAAGGTAAGCAAGAGGTCGATCCCATACAGAGAAAATTATAATATCGAAGAAACTAAGCTTAATTATAACACCTTGTGAATGATGCGAAATCGTTTTAGATTATGGGGACGATAATAGTGATTGTGAACTAAAAGTAATGATTAACTAAGCTCGGAAATAATAAGTTATAAAACAGTAATGAACATGTAAATTTCACCATGATTTTGAAACAATCATTGACTTAATCAAGATTTAATATATAGTGTAAGGTCGTGATTATTATGACATATTAACACACATGTGACATAAATTTGTGAAATAAGAGTATTACGGCACTCACATGAACAAATACGAAACTTAATCTTGCAACCTAATTCATTCACATGCACATAGATCTAGTGATACCTCATATTACATGAAAGAGTTCATCATAATAAAAATGTGATATATCAATCTAGGTTAGACATCAGATGTGCATCACATTAATCAAAAATAGTTATGATCAAATGCTCATATCATATCTCATGCATCATATCATGGATTCATTCAGATGTCCTAACTAGGAATCTACTCACTAAGCATAGATAATGCCATAGATAACATAATCAATGAATAAATAACAGATAAAATGATGAAATAAACTTTAATTAATCAAAATAAAAGAAACAAATGTTGATGACGGGTCTGCCGGAACAACTACATCTCTGGAAATGAAAGCTCGGACATCAAACAACGAACCTCGAACTTGAAACGTACTATCTAACTAAGATCTAAAGAATTAAACTGGAAAAATAATGATTAAATGAAGTTCTCTACCTAAAAACCTGATCCAAAAACTCTTCTAAAGTCTCTGGAATTGAGAGTATATATAGAAAATTAGAAATGTTCTGATCCCCTCTAGAAATCACAATAGAAATACGTTTTTCATTGAGCCACATTCACGCTCGTGAACTAATTCAAAACTTGGTCAGGGCATGAAAGTCATTCGAAATCTTAACTAAATCCATCCTTATCTTCACATCTGCACATTTTCAGCTTCAAATAATAAAAATAACATCCAAAAACTCAAAAATTGTCTTAAATCATATGGTTTTGAATCTCGTCACCCCATTTGATATCCTTGTATCCAAAAGTTGCTCAAACTCTTTCGCTACCAATAAAAACAACAAAAACCATACCAAAAATACAAAATATACCAAAACTAACTAAAAATGACACAAAACAAGGGAAGAACAATAAACCCATAGAAAATATGCATGACAATATGTTTAACACATTCCCCCAAGCTAAACTTTTTCTTGTCCCTAAGCAAAACAAAAAATAAAAAGATCGAAAAGGACTATACATGAACTACACAAAAAGGAATAAGACCAATAAAACCTGTCAATCTTTAAAGAAGAAATAGATCAAGTGTCGTTACTCATATTTCTGCAAGCCAGTTCATCGTTACCCGCTTCAACACACTTACATGAACCCTTCCTCATATAACTAAACCATTGCCTAAACAAAGCATCTCTCATCATATCCACAATGATCGTGAGGATCATATCTAACACTCATTATCATAGAACAATTTAAGGTTGAACAAGATAATACAACACGTATATACATGAACTAATACTATATACACCCATTCATCCTCGTTACTATATATTTTTCCTTCCTTTTTTTTTACGAAATAAACTTTGAACATATGTACATGAACAATACATACTCGACCATAATCTTGCACAATAAGCATATGTGAAAAACCAACCAATTACATATCAAATGTCTTGTACCATCCAAAGAATAAGCTTTTAACTCTCATATTTTTTAAGGGGTTCAAAAAAATTCTTTTGTGGAGTTAAGCATATGCTACGAATATAGCACATCATCCCCAAACAAAATGTATATCATATAAGCATCATCTCAAACATGTGGAGTAGAATAAAAAGGGAATAAAAGAGATCATAATGTCTGTAAAAGGAAGGTTTAATGGCTTTGGAAACAAAGAATGGGAAAAATATATGATTTGAATGCACACATTACTTGGCTTCAACTCAGATGCACATAACATTGACACGACCTAGCTATTTGCATTATAAAGTTCTAACTCAACCGTCCACCCAACATCCCATGTTTAGTCTCATACTCCCCTATATATGCCTTATTAAAAAATCAATCTAGAGATATTTTGGATGAAATCTCGCCGTGTAATCAAGTGGATAGTCATCTTTGGCTATCCTATTTCTAGTATGACACTATCTTATTTTTCTTTAAGTTTAAACATGTCTTATTGTTCCTATAATTCTTGTGTATTTCTATTGTTCAACAATTATGACATTTTTGAAAATTTCAAAGAATTTTTATAACTCAAAAGCGAAGACGAGACACACACTAACTGACTCACAAAAGCAGAAAGACAGACTCAAAAATAAAAAGATTACTCAACTAAGCTATTCATCCGCCAAGCTAAACTCTACATTATCCTTAACGTATAAAACAATAAAGAACAAGGACCAAAAATAAACAGAGAGCTTTTTTGCGAAAGGATTCCAATGAATTCTCCTTGGAATTGAGTTTGTCTTCAATCAAGCTATTTTGATCTCGCATTTCACGGAGTGTCAATTTGATATCTTCCATACGGTTCACCACATCTTGCAATGTAATAGCACTAGATTATGGAATCTTCTCTTGGGGCAATTTCTTCGTGATTGGAGATTCGAATCTCATACGCATTTCAGAACTTCAACCTTCACTTTCTCAGCGGCTTCAGTCATACTTGCTGGAACACTACTAACTAGTTCAACTTCATAGGGAACATCATCATCTTCTTCATCAAAATTGTCACTCCTCCTCCTTTAACTCTTTCTTCTCCTTTTCTTTTTCTCTCTTACTCATGGAAGGATTCACAAGATACGTGAAAGCACATCGCCACATAGGTGGATAAAGCAATGATATCATATTACTAAGCATATCAAGTTTCTTATCAGGATTTGAATGAAAATAAAGCCAATATGTTCCTTTTGAAAATGAAAACTTTGGTGTGCTCAAAATAAAAGCTTCATATATTGTGCTCAATTCAGAACCTCCAACCATTTTATCTTTACAAAAATCATAACCAAACTTTTGAGCCATAGGAGATAACAAACCACCAAAGACAATTACCCCTTTCTTTTTAAGAGCAGATTTGTACCAAAGCCTTGCCATGTGGGAGGCAAAATCTAGATTAGTATTAGTTAAATTCGACCAAAACAAAATAATTGAACCAAGAAATTTCACAACTTTATATGAGATAGATCATAAAAATCATAGCAAATAATTAAATCATCGTATGTAACATTTAATCATCCAAATCATTCATGAGATACATTCAAAAAGATTACATTCCCTTCTTTTATATCTAGATGGTCAAATTCTCTTGATCACATATGAAAACAATAACAAACATAAGAGATTATAGAGAGGAATTGACAAGGATTGTTGTTTACTTGATATTTGGTGATCCTAATTCAAAGCAAATTAATGATTTACCTTGAAGTATTTTGAGTTTGTCCAGGGTTTCGACATGATCAAAGAAAAAATTAGGGGTTATGACTTGTGATGTGTGAAAAGACGGATAAAAATGAGTAATTAATAAAAATAGGTCATGCCACATTCACGTGTGTGAATGTGGGTGTTTTCTAATTTTTCACTCTCGGGCAGAAGGACCACTTTGAAAGTATCACGGGCTTGATTCATACCCTACACTTTTCACGGAAAAGTACCATTTTCTAAGCTTTTTGTTTTTTCCCTTTTTCACTTAAAATTTTTAGAAAAGGATTATTGAAGTCTAGAAAAGTGATTTTATGGCTTAAACGACTGAAAACAATATTTTTGGATTGATTTCCGTGGGTTTATTGAAAACACTAATTATTTGATTATTAAAAATGAGGAATCATGATTGTCTTCTATAAGTGCTCTGTTTAATATCGTTAGCTCGACTCAAACGAGCTTTGTAATTATCAGAATTATAATAAATAGCCTTGGGGGAGGGGGTGTGAATAGGATATTGTAGAAATTTCTTTACAGTCTAGTGCAGCCTTGTATTAACTAGTATGCATTTTGCCTTCTGCAGACTTTCGAAACTAGTCATCAGCCGAGACTTAAGTTCTTTAAACTTATCTCTTTTGTGTCCAAATTATATTCAAACAATTCTAAAGTATGAAATACACAACAATAAAGGACACAATAATTTTTACTAGTTAAGATAATCGTTGTTAAATGACCAACGAAGGGTTAGTTAGGTCTTTCCTTGCTAACGAGTGCAGTCAAGCCATGAGGTGAGTTCACTAGCTCTTTATTTTAGTCTTACAAAGGAAAGCCTTACAAATACACAACTTACTAAGGTAAGAACCTAGATTATTGCACAGATCTTGAAAAAGACTCTGTTACAATTGATGTTCTTGATGCAATCTTTCCTTGGTGACGAGTGTAGTCAAGCCAAGAGGTGAGTTCACTATCTCTTTGTTTCAGTCTTACAAAGGAATTCCTTACAAGTGCACAACTTGTTAAGATACGAACCTAGATCGTTGCACATATATTGCAAAAGACTATGTTAGAGATTATGTTCTTGATGTAGATTAGTGAACTCCTTTCTTGAATCTTCAACCACAGCTCTTGAGTAAGATTGCCAATCAACTTGAGAAAGTTTTCTATTTGCAAATGAATCTCACCATCATCGTCAATCTTCTCAAAGATATACCAATTCCCTTTTATAAGACTCAGGGAATTAGAACCCGTGACAATACTGTTTTGACGTTGACAACTATCTATTTGTCTCCTGTACCAATCCTCAATGATGTGAAAATAGTTCCTCATAAAAATCTTCAATATCATATAGATTTTCAAACCTCAAATCTTCAATATGATAGTTTCTCATATCCTTATCCAATCACCAACCAAGTCTGATGTATTCCCAATTTACCGTGCTTTTGCTACTACATTATGACTTGATCTTGATCCCGAGACTTCAAACCTAGATCTTGAACGATTTTTCTTCTTTTGCTATCTTTATTCATCCCAGTTTGTCACTTGAACTCTCTGTAGTAGTCTCTATCCAGGTCATCCATATTGGCTTCCTCCAACCGTGATCATCTGTTTCTCTGCTGCAAGCCTCCTAGCCTACAACTCACTAGCACAGTTCACAACCTAAGTAATTGACCATGAACATATCCTAGTATAAAGTGTTATACATAAATTTTCATACAGTTGGAGGGATTGCATATTCCTTACGAACTTAATCATCAAAATTGATTGTTGCATTCTTAACCATGGATTTTGGAATCCACATTTGTAATGATACATTTGCATTCTTCACAAATTACACTTTCTTCATAATCTTCTTTTCAATCAAAGTATTCCTGGGTTTACTTTGTTTATTAAATTGTTTTGTTCTTAACGGAGTGTGAGAATGAAAACTTTTCTTTGAAAATTTCTTGGAACACCTAGGATTTGAAATTTTTCTTTGATTGATCCTACAAAAAACTTTGTAAATTCTTGTTAAAAAGTTGTTATGTGCTTTGGTTGAATTCACATTCTTGAGTATCACTTGATTCTCTTGATTAAGAATAATTGACACAGATTCAATGTTCATTTCATACAATGGTTCATTGATTGAGCTCCAACAAAAATTAGGATGATCTCTAAATCCTTGATTGTAGGTGTTAGAAAATTGATTATACTTTCTCTAATTTTGTGGTGGACCAGGAAAATTACCAATAGCATTCACAGTTTCAGTTTCAAAGAGAGTAGGAGAAGCATCAAGAGCATGTCCTATTCAATTACAAGGACCGTAAGGTTTAACAATGGAATTCTTATTAATCACTTGGTTTAGCATATTCATCATTGTGTCAAGTTTGTGTTCATATGAGCTCGTGCTTAATTCATTAACCTTCTTTATTTGATCATCATCTTGAAACCTTTAGGAATGGTTGATCCAGGATTGCTTCTGGTTGAAGAAGGTTACTACAGCAAGGCTGAAGGACAGTGTTTTGGTTGAAGCAAGCCTGGATTACTTTTGGTTGAAGCAACAAGCCTGAAAGACAGTAAGGCTGAGTTCAATAGAAGGATCCAGATGAAGAAAAGGCTGATCCTGAATTGCTTCTGGTTAAAGAAGGTTACTACAACAACGTTGAAGGACAATAAGGCTGAGTTTAAAACAAGGATACTGAATTGCCTCTGTGAGGTTACTATAGCAAAACTGAGGAGTAGCAAGGCTAAGTTTTATAGAAAGGTTCAGAAGAAGTCAAAGTTCACAGGTTGCCTTTTATGTTGTGTAAGTGTACTTCTCTGGATCAACACCAGAGGTTATAGATTTATGAATATGGTTCCGAGATGACATGAAAGTGATGTTTTCAAGAAAGGACGAGTTCAACAACGATTAGAAATTGGGATTGTGTATAAATACATGGCCAATGCCCAAGATTTTATAACATTTGAATTTCTGAATCTTCTTTACTCTAAAAGACAAGTGTAATAAGGCTTCAAGTAAGCTGAGAAAGAAGTTGATAGCTAAAGATCTGAGCCAACTATTTAAAGAAGAGTTGAATAGCATTAGCGTTAGACAAACAATTTCAAAAAGTTGTTTCGAGTCATGTTGAGGAGACGAAAATTTCTTGTAATCGGTTTGTATTGTTATCTACACGTTGTAAAGTGACAGGTTGATTATGAGACTAAAACAATCACACGTAGTGCTATCCTCTTGATTTATCACACTGATAATCAAGAAAAGATTGGAGTAAGGGACATAGTCGTATTTGACCAATATACTCTAACAAGTATAAAAATATTCGTGGTTTTACCTTACTAGTTTAATTACCATTAACCCAATTGTTAATTAACTTTGAGCAACAATAAACAAAAAGAAAGCAACGTTACTGCAGAAAGATTCCTCATTACTGTAGTAAGGTAAAAAATAACTCTATTGTTCAACTAACTTTTATTAGTTTTACAGTAAGGTTCGAAAGAGAGACTACTCACCCCTACTGCTAATCAACTCGAGCAATAATAAACTAAAAGGAACCAGCCTTTATTGCAGCAAGATTTTGTATTACTACACTAAGATAAAAAAAACAACTCCATAGTTCAACTAACTTTTATTAGTTTTTCAGTAAGGTTCCAAAGAGAGATCATTCACCCCTACTGCTATTCAACTTCGAGCAATAATAAACTAAAAGGAAGAAGCGTTGTTATAGTAGGGTTTCACATTATTGCAATAAGGTAAAAAAATAACTTTATTGTTCAACTATGTTTTATTAGTTAACCCCCCCCCCCCCCCTAGTCTCATAGCAAGTTACATACTGACTTTCAAAGGCCTTCATAAAAATATTGAATTGAAAGTTATTCAAAACTTTGATGATGAGGTCAAGTTGCACAAAGAAGCTTAAATCATTCCTAATACTCATGTAGACTTTCAGTTGAAGATTGATGAATACCACAAATATCTTTTCTTAGAATGGCAATTCTTGAAGCAAGACAAAATTTATCCAAAAATAATATTTGCATGTTTGCCCTGCTTGTTATTGATCTAGAATCCTTAGAAGAATCTTGTAAACTAAAAGGTAAAGATGTCGGTTTTATAATTTCTTCATTAATTCCTTGTGGTTTCATGTTGTTAAATACTACATGGAATTCTTTCAAATGTCTATGTGGATCTTCTCCTACTAATCCCCTAAAGGTCGGTAAGAGTTGAACAAAACTCAAAATTCACTTTAAAAGCTACTTCAACAACAGGAAACACAATGCAAAGAGGTTTTTCCTCTGTAGTAGGTGTAGCTAAATCTTTGAAGGTGAATGATCCCACATAGAGAAAAATATAATATCGAAGAAACTAAGCTTAATTATAACACCTTGTGAATGATTCCAAGTTGTTTTAAATTATGGGGACGATAATACTGATTGTGAACTAAAAGTGATGATTAACTAAGATCGAGCATAATATGTTATAAAACAGTTAAGAACATGTAAATTTCACCATGATTTTAAAACAATCATTAACTTAATCAAGATTTAATATATAGTGTGAGATCGTGATCATTATGACATAATAACACACATACCTTAATTCTCCGAATAAGAGTATTGCGACACTCGTATGAATAAATAGGAAACTTAATCTAACAACCTAATTCATTCACATGGACATAGATCTAGTCATACTTCATATTACATGAAAGAGTTCATCATATTGACAATGTGATATATCAATCTAGGTTAGGCATCAAAAGAGTTCAATACATTAGCATAAATCAGATTTACTTCGCATTAATCATAAAGAGTTATATAAAATGCTCAATTGAAAGAACGAACTAAATTAGGTGATCAATTCACTCAATTCACAACTTCAATATTAATACAATATCATATCCATCACTATCTAAATCAAGCATTAAGCTCATATCAAATATCATGCATCATATCATGGATTCATTAACATGTCGTGTAATATCCAAAAATTTCGTAATTAAATCTGCATAAAACTACGTATAAACTTTCATATAACATATACGCAAAGTACGTATTAAGTGTATACGAATAAATATAACGAACAAGAGACGTTATACTCGTAGCATTAAATATAATGAACGAATAACATTATAACATGTGAATAAAAATAATGAATAAGAAACGTTATAACGTAACGAGTAACACTATATCGCACAAATAAATATTAAATAAATATTGCGTATTAGAGCTACCTTTTTAATTCCAGAAAATTTGGATTAGTAAACGGGATACGTTATTAGTATTTTTGAGATAATTAAATCGACACGAATTAATTATAGACAGATGAATATTATGAAATTAAGGTAAATAATTGTCTCACGAAAAATTAAAGAGGGAATTCTTTTTCCCTCTGCGATCCTTTTATTTCCCCGTCAGCATTGCCAAAGGTTGTATCACTCCATGATACGAGTATCCTGAATTATTCATCATTTTATTCCGATAGTGTCCTTTGGATAGTAATGCGCAATCCCTTCAATTTTATAGAAATTGATGTAACAAAATTAAGGTGTATTAATCATAATGTAGTTAGTTTGTTTAGGCTAACTAAGATGTATTAATCGTAATGCAGTTAATTTGTTTAGAGTAGAATTCAAGTAGGTAGTTACACTCTAGGTTGGATGCTAGAGAGCAGACGGCTGCAGATGATGAAGGTCATATTAACCACCAAATGCAGACTACTATAGAGGGCTTTGGATAAACAACTAAGGCATTGATGAACAACAACAAAACTACAAAGTCTTCAGGATCTAGGAACTGAACTTGCATACGAGGACCAACACAGAATGCATCAATGTGTAGCCGATTTGGGTACAACCGAGGTTGCAGCAGGGACTAGTGCAGACGAGGAACAATACACAATGCATCATTGTGCAGCAGATCTGGGTACATACGAGGTTGCATAAGGGACTGGTGCAGATGAGGTCTCACAGTATAGAATGCAGACTAAGCTGTAGCAAATTAGGTGCAGCAGAGGTGGTTGTTGATGGTGGGGTTAGAGGTCTGGAGTCAGTCAAATGAAAATTTGAGTTAAAGTAGCAACGACACAAATGCTGGAGATAATCACCTACCAATATCAAAAACGAGATGGTGGGGGACATGAGTGGTGAGATGTCAGCATCAGAAACAATGTCAAGCTGTAGTAGGTTCGTTTCCTAAGCCTGTAAAAGGAAACCAATGAAACTCTTGGAGAAAGGCTGTTGAATAAGGATTGAAAGACAAATGTGCAAAAACAATCAACATTCAAAGATTACTCAACAGAACTGAATTGTGAAAAGAAGAGTTCACTAGTCTGCAAGAAAAACACTATCTGCAACAAAGTTCAGATTGCTGAATCTGTGTGAAGATCGTGGGTCTTTATATTTTCTATAAGTTGTCTTGTAAGCTAAAAACAAGAAGATAGTGATACTCACCTCTTGGCTTGACTACACTGGTCAACAAGGGAAGACTGAACTAAGCTCTTATTTATCAATTGATAGCAAGTGTCTGAATCATTATAAATAATGTGTCTCTTTATTTCCTCTCAGTGTTTGATATTTAGAACTGTTAGAAATCAACCTTCACAGCCAAACAAAGAAAATTTCCAAGAATTAGAATCTCTGTAGTAGACCTCGAACTGTTAGCTGCAAACTACTCAAGTAGTCTCCATAGAACAGTGATTTGCAAAATCTTAATCCGCTGCATAAAATTGTTAAAATTCGAATTAACCTATTCACCCCCCTCCTTCTAGGTTATATCTTGGACCTCATATTTGGTATCAGAGCGTGACTTTCCAGACTTAACAGTTCTTGCAAAGAAAAGATCATATATTCTATTTGTAAAGAAGTTACTAACAGTTTGTGTGTGTGAAGATCATCATCAACAATGGCACCACCAAAGTTCCCAAAATGTCTTAACAGTGGAGAACCTCCAACATGCTCTTTTGACAAGTTCAATCACTCGAAGTTAAGAATGCTTGCACATCTCAACTCAATAGACGAAAGGATGCAAGGCATTATCCTGGATGGATCAAATGTTCCAATGATGCAAGACCCAAAGGATTCAACAAGAGAAATACAACGACCAACATCGCTCTGGTCCAGAGAAGGCTGAGATCTAGAAATGGTTTGTAGAAAAGCTCTAAATCAAATATTCAAATCCCTGGATGACAACATGTTTGAGATTGTGGTTCATACTAAGACAGCAAATGAAGCATGGCAGGCTCTACTGCTAAGAAATAAAGGAAATAATGAGATGAAGGAAAATAAGAAGGATGTATTGATACAAAAATACGAATTAGTCTCAATGAGATCTGATGATAATCTGACTACTTTCTTCGAAAGGTTCAATGTTCTCATCAACAATCTTAAAACATTAGGGAAGACTTTTGAAAACAAGGAAGTCAATCTAAAGTTTGTGAGATATATTGGTGAAATCTGGAATACAAAGACCACAGTCATAAGAGAATCCAGTGAGCTAACAAAAATGTCCCTGGCTCAACTGTATGGTGTTTTCCACACCTACAATCTTGAGGTTGAGTAAAAGAAACAGATTGATGATGCAAGAAAGAAGACCTTGGCCTTCAAAGCTCAAGAGAGAGTTTTGAAATCCATGGCAGAAGAGGAGACCAGTGATACCTCGTCTACAAGTGAACAAGGTCTATTAGAAGAACTGACACTGATCGGAAAGAAGTTCAAGAAGCTATTCAAGTAGAGAACCTTTCAAAAACAACTTTCCCTCAAAAACCAAAGATGCAGAAAAGGAAGTGTGCTACAACTGTGGCAGACCAGGACACTTTGCTGCTCAATGCAGACAACCAATACAAAACTCGTCTACATCAAAGTTCAAGAAGGACCACAACAAAGTCACCTATGGAAGAAAGGAAAGACGCAAGGCTTATGCAGCAAAGAGGAATTGAAGGAAGAACTTCAAGAAACCTCTGAAAACTTTATTTCCCTTTTAAAGGAAAATAAAGAAAATCTTAAGCAGATTGCAATTCTCAAAGAGAAATGCAATTTAAATGAAGACACTAGTAATAGTCTAATCAATGCTCAAGATAAGCTGAGAGAAGCAAATGAAAAAATGAAACTTCTCAATGCAATAATGGAAACACTTACACTGAGAAACACTGAGCTTCAAAAGCAAGTGGATCAGATGAAGTAAAGGAGGTTACAGATCTTATTCAAGAAGAACTTCTGTGTGCAAACCAGCAGAATTTATGAAGAAGAGGTACTTGATCTGATCAACAGAGCAAAAGTGACAGACAACCTATAGTTAATCTCCTACACCCCTAATGCATCAAAGATAGCCATCTACATCAAGGCTGACGACCTTGCTCAACCTTCAATCTTTCAACTGAAGGATCAAGGATAATTCCACCTGAGATTGTGACAATAGGGAGGCATGCCATGCTTCCAAAAGACAACTGGAATGAAAGTATAAGAAGTATGAAGAAGTTCTTATCCAAACAACACAAATTGCTTGCTGATATCGTCAAGAAAGTCATTCTTTCAAGGGAATTCAGAAAAGATCAGATCACAACTTATCAGCAGGAGATCATGTGTGTTATTCTTACTGGACATGTAGTCAATTGGTCACAATTGATTATGTATCAAATTGCAAAAGTTGTGCAATCAAAACATCCATTGTTTGGAAGGGTAATAAGTGTTCTTCTCAAACAAAATCAATGTCAAAAAGATAGGCAAGCATCCTATTGATTTAACAAAGCAGACTAAAGTAGTAAAGAAAGTTGTGCAATCTACAAACAAGCCACCCAAGTCTGCAGAAGTGCAGACAAGAAGACAAGCAGTGCAAACGACCACTGTAATACAAACAAGATCAGCCACCAAGCATATTCAGAAAGCACCAGCAAGAAGAGCCCAACCACTCAAGAAAACACAGAAAAGAACAACAAAAAGGAAGCTAATCATGCGACTTCTGATGAAGAAAACATCTCAGACCATCCCATTGCAGAATCCACTCTAATAGAGATGGAAGTATAATCTACAGATGTACAAATTGAAGCCATAAATGACCCTCGTCCTCAAGAATGCCTCCTAAGGCATCGAAGCTGGCTGTACTTCATGGTGCTAGTGTGGCATTGAAACTTTAAAGCATGGAGCAGACGAGAACCTTAGAAACTTCATTTCGGAAACTCAGAAGAATTTGCTGTTGGAGCATACTATTGAAGGCCCTAGAGTTCAGTTTAGGAAAAGACTCATCGCTGAAGGATATACAAAAAACGAGATAAGGAGAATAGAAGCTACTCTTACAGCTCTGCAGACAGAGCCAACTCAATCTGTCTCTGCTACATCCTCCCTCACAATAGGATCAACTGTAGCAGAGCCAACAACCACTGTAATAATTCCATTCACAAGTAGTGGAATAGACACCTCTGTAATTACAGAAGAGCAACCGTCTACTGCAACAGAGGTTTGGACAACCACCACCACAGCACAAGTAAGACCTTCTCTGGAGAAAGTCATTGATGCAGTAATGCAGACAGTGCGCAACATAGAAAAACAAGCTCAACTGCTCAGAACCAGAACAACAAGAACAACCTTATCACTATTGAAAGAGAAGAAGCAAGGCGAATAGCAACTGAAAGAACAAAAAGAAAGTATGATTCAAGAGTTTGTGGCTCAACATAAGCTCTCTATAAAGAGGCCAACAAGGACAGGAAGACAAACAAGATCCTCTAGACCAATTCTGGTCCCTTTAGGGCCCAAGACGCTCTATAGAGTCAATCCAGACGGATCTCATACTTTAATTGGAGAATCAAAAAGGATGACAGAAGTAGAGGCTGTTCAACTAGCTCAACTGTAGAAGAAGACTGCCAGCAGGTCAACAAGACCTAAGGAAGCTCACATTCTCCTAAATGATGCTCTGGAATTCAAGGACTCTACCTTGAAAATGACCAGGCTAAGACATGTAATAATCAGACGAATTGAGTTTGTCAACAACCCCACAATTGAAGCTGAGCTCCAGAAGCTCTTGAAAATGCATGTCCTTGCTGTAGTAAAAGAAATATATGATTTTCTCTCAAGACCTGACTTGGGAGAATATCAACTATCTGATGATGGAAATGATGGAAATGACCAACCACAACCTGATACTCATGATAATGATGACGATATCATTGATCATGTTGCAAAGGAAGGAGTCCAGGAACAAACTATTCTAACTAAGGCCGCAGTAGAACAAGCAACTCAAGAACCTGCAGAAGAGTAACCTGCAAACAAAGAATTAGAAGCTCCCACTGATTTTCAAGAAGAAGGCTATGGAACAGAAGAATCAACTACAGAAACACAAGTAGTGATCGCTCTAGCAGCTGAGGTTCTGGAATCCACAGAAGTTGATCAACCTGTAGCTGAAGGCGCTATTGAAGCATAATCTGAGATACTTCCTAAAGTGACAGCAAAAGAAGAAACTCACGAAGAACATTAAGAAGAATTTCCTATAATAGAAAAGCTCATGATAGCTACATCAATAACAGGATGGGATCTAAAGACTCCTTCCACCGAAGCTGAGCCAAAGAATGCAGACGAGGCAGAACAATCAACCCCAACTCGTCTTGCCGTACAAAATCTATCTAATCTGTTGTTTACACCACCCTCCCACTTTGGAAAGCTACAGACACAAGCAGATCCACGTACCATATAAATTCCAAAAGGGCATGCCAAGAAGCAGTACCTCTACAGACCAGACAACTCCTCCTTCTGCAATACAGACTATGAAGGTAGCATTTGATATGATGTTCAAATTCTCTCAATTCGACCAAGACCTTCTGCACAAAGACTACCCTCCTCTACTTCAGAGAATACTACAGATCAAAGACTTGGAAAATTGAACCAAGAACTTTACAACATGCACGAACGAAAAAGAGATGAACTTCATGAGATACACTCTGCAACCGATAGCAAAGGAATTCGAGCATGAAAGGGAAATACGAACTCAAGGCTTTGAGGAACTTTGCACATCACTTGACAAGCTAACAGCAGGGATTCTCGATCAAATGAAGATAGCAAATGCCCTCAATCTCCAACAATCCAGGCTGAGCTTCTCAAATCTGAACAAATTCAAAAGCCAACACAAAACAGATCTCAGAAGAATGGCACAGGAACTGCAAATCACTCAACAGAAACTGCGAACAACAAGGAAACAACTTGATGAAACCCTACGCATAAATGACACCAAGTTTGGAGTTCTTGAAACCAAGCTTGAAGTACTCAAGAAGAACATCTTCTCTGAACTTCAGGCTGTGCAGACTACCATTGAATCCCTTACCTCCACCCTAAATGCAAACAAAAAAAGGAGAGAAACAAGCTACAGAAGACCCCTGCAACAGAAGACCCCAACTGAGACTCAGGGGGAGAAATCTTCTACAACAAAGAGCAGATATTTCTCTGAAAGGGAAAAGTCTACTAAAAGACATAGACATCAGAGGGAATAGTTTCATGAAGAACATAGATGACATAGAGATTTAGAGGAAAGATCCAGAAAGCACAGAAAAGACTCACATGAAGAACACATGCATAAGCACATCAAAGAAAAGGAGCATAAAAGGTAAGTTTAAATCTCTACTGCTCTTTCTTTTCATTTCTTTATGGTTTTTTCAGAACAAGAAAACTTGTATAGAAAACTTGTAAAACGAAAAACAATGTAATTTTTTAGAACAAGAAAACTTGTAAATCTTATTGTATTACATAGGAGTTTTTGTTAGCATCAATATAGGAGGAGATTGATAGGAATGTGCAATCCCTCCAATTGTATATGTTCACGGGATCCAGGGATTCTCCTATGTCGTTGTACTCGTGCTCGATAGACAAGATGACGTCGTGGTTCGTGTCGCGTCCTTCTCCAACGACCTGCGCTCTAATACCAGATGTTGACCTCACTTGGATTGGGATGGCGATATGCGGTGGTTGACGATGGTGACTATGATGTGGTACGAGGTGTGTTTGGTGGATGATAAGGGGAAAAATGGGATTTAGTGGGAAAATGTCCCGAATTTTCTTTTTTTCTTTTATTTGCTATACCACTCTACACTACATCGGTGCTTTGGCTATATAGCGCACACAAAAGCGTGGAGTACAAATAGTGCAGGCGTCCATACACAAGCATGGAGTACTTTCGTTGCCTAACAAAACATACAAGCGTGCGACGGCTATCTACAGTGCGGGCGTGCTACTTTTCCCAGTCAGGATTATCAGCTCACAGAAACTCCTGAACGAAGATGCTCTAGCAAAACCAGCAATTTCAGTGGCTTTTTCGGCAACCCGAGGTGGTGGCAATAGCTCAAGGCAGTGACAGAGTAGGGGAGCAGCGAGTGAGGTCTTGGGTGTAAGGGTTTCCTAGCGTTTCTTGAACTCTAAGGCAAACTAGGTTATACACGCTTCAAAGGTAACCTAACCCCTCTTGATCCATCTTGTGCTTAATATTTCATCAATATGATGTGTTATGATGATTATGATGATGAGGATATCGTCAGGCGGAAGATGATATGCTTGGTTGCTTGGTTGATGTGTTAAGATGATAACGGAACTCGGTTGTTAATAATATATGCATAGATGCATGCATTAGGTTATAAGACATTATCTTAATGCTAATCATAATCCCAAAAAATCATGGGTGCATTTTGTTATATATATATATGCTTGGTGTGACAATACGATGAATTATACGGAACTAGGGTTTTGATGGAACTAGGATTTCGATAGTATATGCATGGGTGCGTGCATTAGGTTATGAGATACTATTGTAATACTAATCATGATCCCAAAATGTTGTGGGTGCTTTTCTTTATATATACGTATGCTTGGTGTGCTAATATGATGAATTATACTTAATCATGGAGTTTATATACTAAAAGGGTATTAAATATACCATAGGGTGTTCGGATTATAATAACAAGCCTTAACATTAGGATCGAGATCGAGGATGATTTTTTTACATGTTTGATACTTGATATGGGTATTGGGGTTGAAATGGATAGAATGCGCACCATTATAACATATAAACCCTCTCGAAAAAAAAAAGAACCCTAAATTCCTAAATAAAAAGAACATGAGACACACGAGGACGTACGTTTGATTTTATTATCTTAGTGATGTAAACTAATGAAAAATAAATAAAATAACATATATGTGTCATTGGGTTGTAAAGGTCTAGCATTGCACGTCTCTTCTTGGATCTGTTAGATCATTAGACTTTTTCCTTGAAAATGTTATGAAGGTTGAGTATGACGAAGGCTGGGCAAGGTCTGAAGGTTGAGTATGACGTCCCTTCCTGGGTCTAGCATGACCATTCTCCCATCCTTTGAGATTGTCATGAAGAAGATCGAGCTTAGTGCCCCTTCTTAAGTCCATTAGGATCATCTATTTTCTTTAATAACCTTGGTTACTGTGAAAGTATTAATCTTTGAGTCATCGTCGTCGTGACACTGCCACTGGTTTTTTCTCTGAAGGAGGCCTTCTCATATTATTGCTAGCCTCTAGTGCCTCATTGAAAGCGCACGAGATGCAACTGCAATGCACGAAATATACAAGTGAGGATTTAATCAAATGAAAATACAATTTTGTGTTGTCTTACGAGTCGAGTCATGGACTCATGGTAATAAAAATAAAAAAGACGAAAAAGATGTGAAGACGTATAAATGAAAATACTTGTTTGATATGGCGTCCATATTTTCTATTAGTTATGAAAATATTTTATTAGAACTCACCGATTTGATATAATCGGAGAAGTGTCTTGCAAATAAAGTTCATATACTCTAGGTTACTCAGTTTTAAACTCACGGATTATGTATTTCGTTTGCAGGTAATCAAGAGGTTGATGACAGTGTCCAGAGTGAGGATTGCATGCTAAAAATACAAAATATGTCAAAACTAACTAAAAATGACACAAAATCAGGAAAGAACAATATGCAAAAGCCATGAAAAATATGCATAAATATATGTTTAATAGGAGGATGTAGATTATGATGGTAGCCTATGAATAATTTTTTAGCCAGCAAGCCATTGTCAGATATTCTCCTGCCTTTAACACATGCAGCCTGGCACTTGCTAATAATCTGAGGCTAGTCAAAATTAAGTCTATTTACTATGATCTTGGAGATACACTTATAAATGGTGTTACAACACGAGAAAGGTATGAAGTAACTAACGGTTGATGGATTAGGACACTTAGGAACTAAGGTAATTGCTATGGAATTTGCCTCTATGAACACCTTGAATTCCTAAAGAACTCCTTTATAACAGATAGGACATTATTCTTCACAATGAGCCGTGCAGATATGAAAATTTTCACAGTTTACCCATCACGACCGGATACCTTTCCCCTTGGCATGGGAAAGAGCACATTTTGTACTTTCGCATCCTTGACATCGACCTCCATATCAGCGTTGTGTTGCTCAGCAAATGGTGTAACAAAACTTCTAAGGTTAGCGTTAGATGTTTTTCTCACTAAAGAGATGCTGGAAGTATGTCATTACATGATGATTTTTGGTGTTCTTTCCTTGTATATCAGACCCATCTATATCATTTAGTGAGGACATATGCTTCTTGTTTTCTCACGACTTATTATATTGATGAAAGCATTTTGAGTTTTGATCACCACATTTAAGCCAATTAACCCTAGACTTCTGCTTCAAGAATGCCTCTTCATTCATTCTCATATCGACCAAATCCCGAACCAGTATCTCTCCATTTCAACAAAATCTATATTTGTAGGTTCCTGGAGCAACTGCTTCTACGCGGTATCAACTTCTTGCCTTAGGTTTTGTACTCTCACAAAAATACAACTGAAATGAGCATGATTGCACTCTTTAAGCTTCCTCTTCAGCGTTTTTTGCTTGGTAGCAAGCTTATACATTACACAACGCTACACTTCAATAGACCAGGTTTATTGGATCAAGGGCATGACTCAGGGTGTTGAGTCAGTCCATAACTAGAAGAATCTGAATGGTGAACTAAGCCTCTCATGTCCCCCGGTCACAACAATCATTGATGAATGATTCAATGCACCAATAATTAGAAACTCAACTTCAGAACTTGTATAATCAATCAACCACTGACCATTATACCAGACCCTATTGATCTTTCTGTAGCTGCCTTATCTCCATATATTTTATTGGATCATGTACATCTACATCCTTTGTATCTCACATTCTCCAAAGAAGCTGCCTCATTGCATTCTCTAAGCTCGTCAAAGGAAGACAACCATTTGTTGTATCACCTATTTTGTCACCAAGCTTAATAATTGCAATGAAATCTCCCATAGTAACCCATGGTGTCCCTCAAAACCAGCAACTTTAGTGATTAAGTCACCACATAAACATCTTCTGTCCTAAGATAAATAATGTAAAAACTGGTGATTGTCTTCATGTATAGTCACCCTGCCATGAATGACCTGATCTTTCCCCCACTTGAAAAGTAAGGATTTGAGGGTCCTAGCAAACCCATAACCTCCCTTTATTTGAATGTTCATAGTTTGAGATATATATATATAAAATCATTGGTGCAAAAACAACAGCCAAGAAGGTGTTGATAGACTGCACCTCATACTCACCATGAACTGCATCATGTTACATTGTGAACTGTACATCCAAAGGTAAAAAAATAATGCAGTTCACAGTAAAATAAGATGCAATTCACGTTGAGTAAAGGATGTAGTCCACCAGCAGCTCTTTGCCTACTCCAACAGCACCAACGACGCACCCTATATATATATAAAGCACATATGCTATAAAAGACAACCACAATGGTATTACAAAGTTCAAAAAAAACATCATTTTATATAAGAAATGACATGGGTTGTGATTATAATACTTAATAAATCAACCTAACAAAAAAAATAAACCATGACATCTAAGTTCAGGGATTAATATATTATATGATTTTCTTTTTGCTTGATAAAATTTTTCCTTTGTGGCATAGGTTGAAACAAAAGTGATAATTTTCATCTCCTTCTATGTTTTTCCTTAATCATCTTGTTTGGTGATCAATTAGAAAACAAAAAGAAAACAAAAATGATAAAAAAAAATATAACTCAAAATGATGTTTTCCATGTTTTGAAGCAGCTAAGTAGTTGTCTTTGTAGCGTAAGGGCTAACTCGTATATATAGAGAGACAGTAAAAAGGAACTAAAGCCATTTAACTAATTGATTAAAGAAAATCAATCTTAATCATTGATTTTCTCTTCTACGTTTTTTGTCCATTAGTTAGTAAACAATTGAATGATAAGGATTTCACCAACTATATACTCCCTTCGTCCCATATTGTGACATGGGTTGTAATAAAAGTGATAATTTTCATTTCCTTCAACGTTTTTTCTTAATAATCTTGTTTGGTGATCAATTAGAAAGAAAAAAAAAACAAACAAAAATGACAAAAAAATACAACTCAAAATGATGTTTTTCATGTTTTGAAGTAGCTAAGTAGATGTCCTTTGTAACATAAAGGGTAAGCCGCATATATAGAGAGAGATAGTAAAAAGGAACTGAAGTCATTTAACTAATTGATTAATCAACTATGTTTTTTGTCCATTAGTTAGTAAAAAATTAAATGATGGGGATTTCACCAATTATATACTCCCTTCATCCAATATTATAGACCATATTATTTTTGGGCCGTCCCAAAATATAACAAATATAGTATATTTAATAATTTTTTTACATAATATAAAATATCAAAACAAATCATCATCTGTTATATTATATCCAACATCTTTTTCCTCCCCCTTTCTCATTCTCTCTCCTAAACCTCCACTTACATCTCATTATCACTAAAAAAATATTCTTCATTCATCAAAACCATAAAAAGTTAAGAGACATATAAATCTAGGTGTCTGATCAAACTACTCGTAATATTTTAAGTCGGAGGTAGTATAATATTTTGGATAACTTCATCCTAGTCAATACCATTAATTTCTCATGAGTATCACTATTGTTGTACAGAGTCCATCTTATGAAAAAAATTTAATTTTCTCTTTTCCAACACATTTTTGCCCTTTTTTCTAAAAAAAATGGTATGAATTACAATTTAGGCATTTTCACTTTTTTCTTGGGTGTTAAATAGATCCCATAAATAAATAAATAAATGACAAATATCCAACTGAAATTATTGATATTTAAAAAAAACCTAAATTATGATATTTATAAGAAAAACCCACTCAAATCTTGAGATGATTATAAAATATCGTTCGTCGTGATCTCTTCTATTAAAACTTAACAAATATGATAGTAAATTACAAATCATACTTCTCAATTAAAAAATAATCTTTTAGTTTAATGATGAACGGATATGATAATAAATTACAAAATCACCCTTCTCAATTAAAATACCTACCCAAACACATTTTTTGTAAAATGGTGAACAATTTTTGCAGTTGGCATATGATATGGAGTATAGCTCAATGATAGCGTGTACGATTCTTTTAAATACTCCTACTTATAAGTAAACGAGGTTATTAGTAATTATTTTCTCTGTCTCAAATGAATTGCTAAATATTGACTTATCATTAATATTAAAAAATCATTTGATTTTATGTTATTTTATTCAAATATCCTTTATGATTTTGTAAGACTAATTAGGTGAATTATGGGTGGATAGTGTGAGAAAAAAGAAAAAGAAAGGTTAGATATGCGAATGTGTAGAAAGAAAACAAAATAATGATGAAGTAGAGATAATATTGATATTTTAGCATTAAAATCTTGCTAAATTAAGAAACGTCGTAATTCATTTGTAACAAAGACAGTACTAGTAAGCAATCGAGGAACTGGATATGTGTGACATATTTCTTCCCTTGCAAAAAAATTACATTTATTAAATTATAATATTATTATATTTGGAAATTTTTCTCTTATAAAAAAATCAAAACACGCGTATTTTTTATTTTATATCATATCAATTTATGCCATTAATTTTTTTTTCTTCTTCTTTTTTTCTCATTTCTTTCATTCACATAGGTCAAAGTGTAAAAAATGATCTTTATATCGAAAAAATAACACACACATAAATTATCGTGTCAAATCAACCGATGAAAATTCTTTTGGGATAAAACAAATATCATATTCTCTCCGTCCCATATTAATTGTAATATTTTTTATTTTGGTTAATCTTAAAAAAAATACAACATATATAATCTTTTAAGTTTGCAATGACCTATATACCCTTAGAAAAAAACGAAATACCGACAATACCCAAACAATTTAACTTACACCTGACAACATCTCTCTTTTCACTCTATCTCCTTCCCTCTGCTCTGTTCTCAATTGTTCTCACCCACTCTCTGAAAAATCAAAACAAGTTCTCAAGCTAAATTCGTTTTCATCCCTTCCATTGATCTAAGGTATTCTCAATTCTCTTCATTTTCCATTTTGATTTATCTCATCTTCTCTATTTTTGAAACCCTAATCTCAGCTGCAATGGTTGGATGGCGCGACTAAAGAATTTATTGCACTTTGTTCAGATTTGTTTTTATTTTTGAAATTGACAGTATTCAGATTAACAAGCACAAGAAAAAAGAAAGGATAGCTAGAAAATGGGGGACTACTGTTGTTGGGTTACCCTTTGTTGAGGAGGTAATTATCCTTCTGGAAATTGGGTCATCCGTGGTGATATATAAGTGGTTAAAGAAATCAGATACGATGATGGTGTTGATCACTACATGCTTTTTCCTAGCCATCTTCGAATGCAATTTGAAAAGCGCCAAACAGATGGTGTCTTCGCATTTCTATTTAGATGGTGTTTTTTTTTTTTTTTCTTTAAAAGATTTTGAAAAGATATCAAGGAAGGATTTTGATAAGCATGGTTTCACTGGATAAGAGCTATTTGGAAAGATTTGGAGATGATATCAAGAGCAGATTTTTGGAGCTATTTTTTAATGATGAAAAAGAGACTCTGTTGTGAAGAAAAAAATAAAATGATGTACGCATCATATGAAATGATGACTGTTTTTCCTCCATTTTTTTGAAGTTAACTTGTCCCTCTTCTTTTTGTTTTCAAAGGAAGATGCCCAGGTCAGTAATCAAATATAGGGATAGTTTAGACAAAGTAAAGGATAATCAAACTACACATAAATTCCCCTGCTCAATCCAAATGTTACAATAAATACACGACGGATAGAGTATATGTTAATAACGATATTAAGCTGCCATCAATATTAGTAACTTATAAGCTTATCAGTTCAAAACACCATCCAATATTACCATAACCCAATAAGAATTTGCTCTCAATCTTTTGGAAAAAAAAAACTGAATTTTCTCTCTCAATATAAATATAGACTTTCTCTATATCAAAAAAAATATAGTTAATTAATCTGATACTATAATTTTTATATATGTTAATTTTTATAATAAAAATTAATTTGTTTTTTTACTTTTGTAAGTGAGAGTAGTGATAGAAAAAAAAAACTATAATAAGATGAATTGATGTAATATAAAATAAATAATATTAATATTAATATTTTTATAGATATAAAATTTTTAAATAAAATAATATTATAATTTAGTTGAAATATCTTAATTTAATAAATGTTAAATTAATTTTTTTTATGAAAAAGAGTATTGGCATCAGTATTACTATTTACTAGGTCATTGACGTCACTCGCAAAAGACAATGCTTACCAAGTTTCCCAATACAATGTTGCATTCAATTCAGCATAACCTCGAATATATCTCGATCTATTTAGCTCCGTACATACACCCGTCACATCAAAAGAAAACTTTCGAAACTTCTACGTATATCAAGTCAACTTAAGAACTAGTTGGTGCCAACATACCAATATTTCAAACATCAACCAGCTCATATTACTAGCAATGTCAAACCTCATACATAAAATGTTCTGTGCAGTGTAACACCAAACATATAAAAACAATAATAACATTTCTCTCTAGCTCCCTACATAATCCCTCCCCAACCAAACAAAGCAATGCAAATTACAAACATAAGACATTCCCCTCTCTATTCTATCATAATCATATCACTTTCCCTCCCACTTTCGAATTCCAAAATTCTTCATATCTTCTTCACTTCCCTCCATCTGCTACTTGTATATCATCATCATCATCATCATCATGGTCCACTTTACCTATAACACTACTCGTATTCACATCACCTACATTATAAAATGACCACAATGCCCCTGCAAGAATGCAAAAGGGTCACTTGGGTTTCAAGAATATGACTTGATCAGGCCAAGGTTGTATAGGTTCTTCCTCACTATGCTCCCGAGCGACAACAGCATCATGTGAGGTTTTGGCCCATCCGGTCGAGAATTGTTGTGGCAAGATGTAGGTGGATCCTTCACTTTCAAGTTGTCGAATCCGATTTTCTCCCGTATGTTCTCGATTGTCTTGTGGCTAGGAATGCGACCTTCGGCGTCTGTCACATGGAAGATGTTGTGAGCGATGCAGGATGATGATGTTGATATCTCGGCGCTGGTGATGTTTAGGCCGTTTTCTCTGAATGTTCTTGTTACGGTGGCCAGTAGGCTCGGACGGTCTTTCATGCATAACTCTAGCCTTACACCCTGCAATGTACCAATAAAATAAGTTTAGACACAACACTAACATAGTATAGAAGATGAGTGACGCAAAATTCATAGCAATCTGGTACAACCAGGTTGAAATACTAGATTTAGATTCATAGTTAAGATCAGATTTAAGTCATAGAAAATACCTGAGGATCTCTCCTTTTAATCGCGGCTTGTATACAATGAATCACACGTTGCATCTCAGCATCAACACTAATCGGAGTACCATCCGTGTGTCTGATAAGGAATTCCTGAAGCAGAACAGGAATATGCAGAGCGAATCAGAACATGTTCATAACACCGATTCTCAAACATTCACAGAATCAAAAGTTAAATAGCACATACCAAATATGCAACACCAGCATCAGTGTTAACGGTCGCATGGAACACGATATATTGCATATCAGTCAGCGTGCAAACAATGTCGAATAACAGCTTCGTCCGATCCTTGCACTGCACATTCACAACGGAGTAGCTTCTCAGCGCCCAATTCTGAACTGTCACAATCGGGGTATCAGACCCTGAAATTCCAACATCAGATCTCCTTTCATAGTCCCTGTCCGCATCCATCATCTGATGCAGCCTCCTCTCGCTATGAGTCAAGGCCACCAAGACACTAGCCTTAGCACTCCTAATGTCATTATCCCCTTTAAGCACCGGTCTAAGCATCGACTCAATCTTCTCGATCCTCTCACTATCCTCAATCTGGCAACCTGAGTCACTATCCTTCACATAGATGAGGGACGCAATCCGCCCATTGTTAGTCCACACCTTGGCGTCAACCACATTGCACTGCAGGTCCGCCAACACCATGAATACCTCGGACAAAAGACCGATCCTATCTGTCCCGGTCAGCCCCAACGCTGTCATGCCGTTATGCCTCCCCGATCCCTTTCTCATACAGTGAATGCTGCCAAGTGCCTAACCACGAATACCCCAACAAGAAGTCAGAATCCACATTAAAACCACTTACAAGGAGAACCTTGTTGGATTAATGGACTCATATTACATGTACATGGACAATTTAATTATACGGATTTATTGTATGTCATGTGCTATCTTACAGTTTGGCCCAAATATTAGTGGTTCTATGGATATTAATATTAAGTGGACCAATACATCGTCATATAGAGTATAGGGCCCAATTGTGTAGATACCTACGGGCTTGATCCTAATTGATGATGGGCTGATTAGGGTTAAGCACCACTATATATATGAAGGTTATTATCCCCGGTTGAACATACGTTACATCTGTCTAGCATCTCATCGCGATAGAGAGAAACCCTAACGTGTGTATCAACTGAAAGATACCCTAACCTAGGCGATCTTCAGCCCGGATTAAAGATTTGCACTAATGGATTCGGGTACGCTTCCGCTTATGATTTATTCTAAATAATTCGATATGAAGATTACAGTTATTTATGTGGATTAATTCCAACAAACCTATCCTGAAAATCGAATTTTGATACAGTATCTAACAAGTTACCTGTTCCATGTAGGAGATCACGCTCTCGTCCGTCAATTTCTGTCCGTTCAGATCAGTGACATGGAAGACTGCAAAATGAGTTCAGATTAGAATTCTGATTTATACATGATACTGATCAAATTGTTCGAGTTCAATCAATCGAGGACACTCACCGTCCATGTACCATCGCCCATCGGAGGAAATATACGCTTTTTCGATCGAGAGGTTAAGATCCGTGAGAACTTGGACTGCTTCTAATAGTATCCCGTGTTTTCGAGCACTGTCGATCTGGAATACTTACATCAACATTGATCGAAACAAATTGAGATCAAAAGGGTAACAAAATAAGAAGGTTTTGGTGCTAAACATTGATGATTGATGGTGAAAAGTTACCTTGACGATGGTTGTTGATGGGCAAACTCCGTTCTCAATCTTCACACTGCAAATTGTCACCAAATTGTAATCAGATTTTCACCTTTTGGCCAAATATGAGACTTCACATTCACTCTTTCACAAAAATAAAATATGAAAAATTCAAAATTTTGAATGCTGGCGTCTGACTTGAAAAAGACGAAGAAGAAAAATCAAGAACTACGCCATCATAAAGCGAAAACAGAGGATTTGAAAAACCATGATAAAAATAAGCATTGGAAAAATCGAGAATTAAAGTTGAGAAGAGAAGAGGTGTAATTTGATTTGTGGGTTTCTGAAAAAGACAAATTTAGCAACTTTCACACAACAATCAACGGGAAAACAGAAACTCTCACAAACATTCCAGCAAAATCAAACCTCCATTGTTAATATCCAAGCAAATTCAACGCAAATTGAGACAAAAATCCCGAAACCCAAAACGACCCATTAAAATTCATCTAAAACCCATCTCGAAAAAACCCAAACTTTACTCATTCAAACAACAAGCCCAAATCAAAAATCATCAATCAAACACAAATCAACAACACCATGAAAAAACACAAACCAAAAAAATCAGATCACGATAAATCGAAGTACAAACCTTGGAGTCGTCATTCTGAAAATCAACTTCTCGAATTCCTCTGACCACATTTGAACCTGAACATCCATCATCTTTTTCCACAGTGGTCAACAACAATGGCTTTCTTTTTTTCTTCGACCGCGGATTCGGTCTGCTTATGTTTTGGTTTGAGGGAGAAATATAAACGGCTGTTTTGAATTAGGTGCGGTGAGATCAGACGATGTGGGGCGTTTGGTCTGTGAGTGTGAATTTATTTCGGTGGAGAATTGTTTTTGGCGTGTAAGAAAATACATGGAAAGAAAGGTAACGGGTTTGTCGGAATAGTGGTATCGTTTGTTTCTTTAATTTATGGTAACTTTTCGGTTTTATCACGATTTATGTATGAACGGATAATTTAATTTCATAACCCGGTAAAACTCTCACTTGTAAGCTAGAGCATCTGGTGACCAAAGTATGGTAGTCTAAATCATAAACTTTGACCGGAAAAAAATTGATATTTATTTCATTCTTTCATCGTTCCACTCAGTATAGTATAATATTTTAAATATTTTTTTTATTTAATAATATAGAAAATGGATTTATGTTAGTGGAAAAAAAATATTTTTTTAATGATGGTAAAATTTAATATAACAGTTGTGAGATCAAATAATTGATATATTATTTATATGAGATTGATTTAACATTTTTTTATATTAAAAACTTATTAAATAAGATATATTATCTATATTTTGGGACGATCTAATTACATAATTGTTTATATTATGAAATAAAGAGAAATATAACAGTTACATCTTGATTTTGAGAAGACTGCAGCGTGTATTGGTTGCAATTACTGCAATCTCCATCTCTTATTTAATATGTATTTTGATGAATTCTTATTTATATAATACAATAAAAAAAGGTTTGAACGTCTCGTCATTACGATCAAATTAAGTTTGTCTAGGAAAAATATCCCATAATATCATCCAAAACGTTGAGAGAATTGTGTAGATCGTTAAATATTGTAAACATTGTGAGACGAAAAAAATACTAAAATTTAAAATAGAATCAAAATAGAGCAAGGGGACAAACTCACATTGATCTTTTATCTAATAAATGCATCCCTTCCAAAAATATAAATAACGATAGATGTTAATGTTCTTTGTCGTATTTGTTGACATAAATTTCTTCCAATGCTACACAATGTTGGACAATTTTATCAGGAATTATTCTTTTCGTTTCAATAAAATTACAACACTTACTAAATTAAATCATCCCAATTAAATTACAATCTTATTCTATTTGAAAACGTTTTTTCTATTAAAATACCAAAGCAGTATTATTATTTATTTCATATCATATCAATTCTTCATATCATTTTTTTTCTTCATTTTCTTTTTCTCACTCCTCTCACTCATAAAAATTAAAAAATAATTTAATCTTTACATCAAAAATTATCACACATAAATAATCATATCATGTCAAATGAATATAATTAAATCGAGATGAAAGAAGTACTCTTCAAATCTGAAAACAATTGTTAAAAATATAAACTTAGTCCAAAGAAATCAATGTGACTAATAGGTATTGTCATAAAAGTAACCATTTATTTGAGTCGCTCAATAATTTAACCAGTAAACATTTGATAGATCTCATCGATTTTCGATTGTATAATAATACTCTCTTCGTCAGGAAGCATAAATAATAGTTTGATTCGATAAATAAATTTTTATATTTGTTAAATTTTTATCAAATTTGATGGAAAAAAATTATTATTATGATAGTGAAATTATTATACTACAATTATGAGTTAGTGTAGTGTGCAATAATAGATGATTGTTTTGATGATTTTATGATAAAAATTTTATTGTAATAGAAATATTTTTTGTTATACAGTAAATTATTTAAAAGTACAAAAATTTTAAAAAAAATCCTAATATTTTTTTTTAATTATTTTTCATTATATTTGATTTTAATTTTTTTTTAAAGTTTTATAATTTTGAATAATTGTTTTTATAATATTTTAAGATAATCCTAAAAATCCCCAGGGATGTATTATAAGACAGGGTGGGGTGGGGGGGAACAATGAAGAGAAACACGTCTGAAAAGATGACTGAGGAGGTGGAGAGGGACGACTTGTCATGCGGAGTAGTCACACTCCTGCCTTGGTTGCTGACCAAACAAACTGATGGGGCCAATCAATCATAACCCACCATTAGATATTTCGATTAATTTTATAAAAAAAAATACATTAGATAAAATAAGAATATACATAAGTCAAAGGTCGGATAAAGTTGTGAAATCATCATTTTAATGTTAGAAGTTGCACAAGGTTGTAATTACTGCTACTCAAGAAACCTTTGGCATTGGAAGGCGATTTGGGACAACGTTTTCTTAATCCATACCTTCTCAGAGTAAATTAATTTCGCTACTACCATAGCAAATTGCATCTTAATTCAAGGTATATTACGTTGCATTTAAACTCATAATGCCCTTTGAACTCATTGATTGCACCAAGTTTTGGGAGGAAATTCCAAAAGAGTGTTATCTTTAACGTACCCTTATAAAAAAATTTTAAAAAAAATTATCTTTAACACGTATATGGAGGGTAGGTGAACAAATTGAACATGCTTTTTCACATTCTATAAAGCCAAATTTATCAACTCAATTAATGCAAACACTTGAATATAATCTTAGATTATCTTGCGTTTCACATTCATTTATGGACAAGAATATTTGTCCAAATGGACTGGATCAATTTGTTGTTTTATTCTTGCATCATGTTTGGATAAAGAATCTTAAAAATTCTCAAATATTCTATATGTTTCCGAATTCAGCATATGAATCTTTTTCTTCCTCAATCATTGTTGAAATTCCATGCGATGCATATATCTTTTCTTATTTGTCATCAAAAGTATATCTCTTGATTCTTATGAAATATAGAATAATAAAATTAAGTAACTCTTTCTAGAAAGATTCACGTTGTCATGATCTAATACAGGCACTTCTAAAATATATTCGGTTACATTAATTGCCTAAGTTATGAACTAAATGATAAAACTTATCCAATGAAATGGAAGTGAAATACAATGAATTGACAAATGCACAGTACTATAGTATTTTCTGTCTCATTGAAATCGTAACGAATTGATTTTTGATATTATTTCGCATCTATTTTGACTATTTTCATTTTATCAATAGACGACATAAAGATGAAGTTAGTTTTAGTTGATTATACTACATAATAAAAACTACCATTAGTGTTTCATGAAAATTTTATAAAAAAATATCATTTGATCGTCCCGCGAGACGGATCAAAATTCACCTCAATATATATGCACTGTTAATTCGTTATAATTTTTATGGGATGAAAGAAAAAATATATTGTACGAGAGAAGCTGTAATATTCTCATAAATTTTCTTTTAAAAAAAATATATCATCGAAAGATATTTATGAGATGTTTTTCATCGATTTGATTTGGTTCGTGAAAATCTCAACTGACCATTAGATGAATCAGAGACATTGAGGCAAGAATGTGAAATACACCTTTCACCAAACACACTCGCCGTCACTGCCAAGGCGGAATTCGCCCGACATCGCTTCTCCTTCACCTCGCCTAGCCTCGCCAGAGACCCGCCCCATGGCTGCCACCAACAGCTAGGCGCGACCCGATGCCCAGCCGTCCTCGATTTTGCCTCGTTTAACTCAAAATCATGACCACCCTATGCGGCTGCCACCTCCCACCACCCTTCGCCGCCGTCGCCCGAGGGTGGAACAGCCTCGTTGGAGTCTTCCCGACCACCGGAGGCCTAGATCCAACCTCGCCGAAGCAACCCCGACGCTCGACCTGCTTCGCCTGAAAAACACATATGCAGATGAACTGTTTGACGAAATGCCTGACTGAAACATTGTCTCGATCACAACCGCCATGGGCCGTACTGCGAGGGCGCAACGACACAAAGATGCTTGAGCTTGATATAACACCGAATGAGTTCACTTTCGGGACCGTGATCCCTTCGTCGACGACATTGGGTGGCATGGACATTGGAAAGCAGCTGCATTGCTTTGTGATGAAGCTATGCGTGCAGGGTAATGTGTCCGTGGGCAGCGCGCATCTTGATATGTATGCTAAACTGGGTTATTGTTCTAGTCATGGAATGCTTGTTGAGTCCTAAGATCTGTGCTCGGATTGCTCGAAGCAGCATCATGGGCGAAAGAGGAAGGGAGAGCTGAAACAGGTAACTACAATCTCCAGCTCGACGGCGCCGGTGATGCTCAACAATCGAAGCCTCGACTCGACGGTTCGATTTGTGGATTCGAATCGCTTCACCATCTCCTTCGCTTATCTCTCGAAACCAGCTCCTCCAATTGAAGTGCCTGCATGATCTCTATAAGAACTGAGAGACAATACTGAAAATTTTGGATCAAAAGCATTGATTGGCGAGGGCTCCTCTTGTAGGATTTACTATGCAATGTTAGATGATGAGAACACAGTAGCCATCAAGAAAAGCTTCATGCGTCA
>LIEC01006140.1:0-14812 GCA_001925005.1 Drosera capensis
AGATATTCGAGTACAATGGCAGCGCGGTGGTGGCGATGGTCGGGAAGAACTGTTTCGCGATCGCCAGCGACCGCCGCCTCGGTGTCCAACTCCAGACCGTCGCCACCGATTTCCAGAAGATTTACCAGATCCACGATCGCCTCTTCGTCGGCCTCTCCGGCCTCGCCACCGACGCACAAACACTGTAACGAATCATGATCATGATGATTTTTGATGAATTAATTGAGTGTTCTGTGGTTAAGGTTTTGTGTTGGTTTGGGTTTCTGATGGATGTGTGTTTGGCGTGTGAAGGTATCAGCGGCTTGTGTTTCGACATAAGTTGTATCAGTTGAGGGAAGAGCGCGATATGAAGCCGGAAACTTTTGCTAGCCTTGTTTCTGCTATTCTGTATGAGAAGAGGTTTGAGTTTTTGATTCCTTTCTTGTTCGTTTTTTTACCATCCTTATAATCTGGCCGAAGCGGCCAATAACTTATATGGCAGCCTGTTACATCCAACATCATGATGGCTTGACTAATGTACTTATGAATGGATAATAAGCACTGCGCCTGCTTATCGTAGTAAGTTACAGGAACGAATTCGCGAGTTGCTAGTCATAATCGCTTATGAAGAGTATTTAGTCTATCCAAACGGACAATTTGGTGTATCTTAGGTACCAAATTCACAGGGTAGTGATACTCAGCAATGCCATGTCAAGGATTTCGAACACCACAAATGTTTTCTTTCTATGGTTGCTATTTTAGTCGTGACTCAGTGGCACTGACTGTAGTGTGTTCTGTTTCTCCATCAGGTTCGGTCCCTACTTCTGCCAACCTGTGATTGCGGGATTAGGAGATGAAGACAAGCCATTTATTTGCACTATGGATTCCATTGGGGCAAAGTATGTTTATTCTCTTTGTTAATTTATTTTCTTGATATTGCTATCAACAATATAAAGTGTTGTGCTATTCTCAAATTTTACTCATCTGCTAGTCTTTTGGTTTAGTCGATATCTACTGTGGTGGTGATGAATATTTGTGCTATAATTTATGCACACCATGATTATTGTTTAATGCTTCATGCTAATGCTACCAGGCATACATGAAGTTCAAAAATTTCGGATTTTTAGGTTCCAAACAAAAATTCATCAGATAAACAGCTTTCTATTCTCCTCTTTTACTTGCCCTAGTTTGGAATAATTCTTGGAAAGTATCTACATTATTGGCACTGCATTCTAGCCCATGTTAGGCCGAAGCATACTTCTTTTCTTTTGTCCATCTGTTATCATGGAATCTTCATCTTGACAATAAATTATCGACATTATAAAATCTGTAGCATAAATACAAGTGCAAGGGCAATAGCTCAGCTAGGTAGAGCAACTCCGTAGATTTCTACGCGTGCCAACGTTTTTCAGGAAAGTCCAACATGCAATCAAAAACCAATTTGCTTGATAGGTGATTAAACAAATTTACCAAAAATGGTTTTTTTATTACTCCTATTTACCTGATTCTGAGACAAAATCCTTTAAAATAAAAAAGAGATTGAATTGTTTGACTCCAAGGAATTAAACAAGGAGTCGGACGACAAGGAATTAAACAAGGAGTCAAACGATTACCTTGTTTTTCAAGATCAAGGAACCCATTTTCTTCCAAAAAGATATTTATAATTAAAATGGGGAATAACAAATATGAAAATAAGATCCTCTGTGCACATATCTTGTAATGAGAAATAGGAGAGATAGAAAAGAAAGAGAGAAAAAGGTATTCGATCAGAATTTAATTTCGAACAACTAACCTGACATAAGGATTGACGCTCGCCCACTTAGAGCAGATGGAGATTCTCGGACAGGGAAAAGCGGCACTTGACATCTATTAAACGATACCAAGAACAAAGCCATACCATGTCCTCGAAAGAAAGTACTGATGATTGATATGAATGCTGCCCTCGAGGTTGTGCAACAAAAAAAAGGTCTTTTAGATTCATATCAACATAACATGGTGCACCTCTCAGTAGAAGGGCGTGAAAAAGGCCGTGGAGACTTTGATCGAATGAATAGGAAGAAATTGATAGATATTTTTGTTGAGGTTCTGCAAGAAAATAGAGAAACTCTTTTTTCGTTCTCTATGTGCTGAGCATACTCGCGCGATCGATGGACAAGGAAATTGCGTGAATGACGAGACCGGCCTAATCTAAAGTAAAGGCTCTTCCCTCTCAATAGGGTGAATCTTGATTGACTGACAGACGGAACCAATTCGGAGAAACAAGAAGCATAGCATGAGATAGGTGGTGGAACCATTTCCGTCAGCAAATTACTTCACTCGATTGGATGGAGATTTGAAACCGCATGAAATCCATGTTGAGTCAACAATCATCGAGAAGGGCACCACCAAGCGTGATCAAGACCAGCACAAAGTATAGGTTGGTTGGGTACTTGAGGTTGTATAGTATAGGGTGTAAAACCAGCCCTTATTTTATAGATAGTTCCCAAAAAGAAACAAGTTGATCATATCCTTCTACGAACCGTACGAGCATGTCCTCTGTCACCCCCATATTTTTTGTACTGTCTAGCTGGTCTAGTCCCAGTTTCTGCACTCTCTCGGAAGTCTGAAAGTCGAGAGATGGTAGAGCAGAAGTCAAGAAAAAAGCTAGAAAACTAAAAAGTGGGAAAGACATAAATCAAGGGAAGTTTTGACAGCAGAGTGGACTGAAAGAGAAGGTCCATGAAGTTCATATAGGCCGCCTCTACAAGGTCCGGATCAAGGGGAATCAATTCAAAGGCTTCTAGAAAGCCCTAAAACGTTAGATCGAGCTCGGGAGTCATTTAGTCAGAAAAGGCGTGATGTTCTACGTGAATCCACATTGGAAGGACATCATACCAAAGTCGTACAATTAGGACTTCGATATGGTTTTATATTGTTTATCGAATCGGAGGTTATGTTCTTTTTTTGCTCAGAAATTCGTTTTGGCAATCTGATCTTTTGTTAGTTCTCTTCAAAGCTGCAGATATATTGCAATTATGTTGACAATCCTCTCCTAATTGCAGGGAGCTTGCCAAGGACTTCGTAGTTGCTGGAACTTCCTCCGAGTCTCTGTATGGTGCCTGTGAAGCGATGTTCAAGCCTGACATGGTTTGTGCTTTTGATAGTCCAACTCTCTGTCACCTCATTTACATGATCCATGCTGGCAAACTCAATATTTTTTTTTAAACATCCGAATGGATGCCATTTTGTTTGCGTGATCCACCAAAGCACCTTAGTTTCTCGAGCACAATGAGTTCGATGCTGATTTTGTGTTGAATTTTGAATCAGGAACCTGAAGAATTGTTCGAGACAGTCTCTCAGGCACTGCTGGCCTCCGTTGATCGTGACTGTTTGGCTGGTTGGGGAGGCCATGTCTATATAGTGTGAGCCCAATTGCATTTTTCTTTCCTCATATTCACTACTACCCTTTTGTATGCATACCGAAAAAGCTTTGGCTTATGAACTTGGTTGATGATTAACTTGATGAATTTATTTTGTTTTGCGTTGCGCTCGCGCAGAACACCAACAGAGGTTAAGGAGAGGGTTTTGAAGGGACGAATGGATTAACATCTGCGTCCAGTTTTTCATCGGGCTGTGATTTACACGCGTAGGAATAGCTCCATGAGTACGCACAATCCGTCCCTTTTTAAGCCGCTCTCGTTGAGATGGTTGAAATTCACAAACTAGTGTTTGTTGTTTTGCATATCTTTTGTTAGCACTGGAGATGTCTCTCCACAGGTGAACATGTGATAAGAGATCACTTGTTGAGATGACGGTGATATCTGAATGGTGGTTGTTATCGTTGAGTTTGCACTGGCTATTCTTCGCCAGTTTACCATGGTTCAAACTGCAAGTCATCCAACCGTCTACTAGGGTAGGCTCTAGTAGCTGAGCTCGTAAACGCAACGTCTTGTTGTAGCTTGTGTATCTCATACAGTGGACGTAAGATCTTTCACGGAATGTTATCCATGATGAACAAGCTGAAAACAAAACCAACTTACTCAATGACATATAAATGTAACATCAACACTTGTACACAATATTCCCTGATGATTTATGGTTTGTTGGTATAATGATTTGACATGGGTGCTTGAATGTTGTGAAGTGACTGCCACCTTGAATTTTTGTTGGGTTGTTTTATGAGTCATTGAATGTTTTATCTTTGTATTATTTCATCTCATAATATTTATAATTGATTGAATCAATACGAAAATTTATATGTTTGAAATATTGATAAAAAAAAATAATATTTTATAGGGATAGTAGGGTTGTTATGAGACATCATTAACAAAATATGATTAATATGATTTTTTAGATTAAATATTGAATAAAAAAGAAAAAGGTTACTAGTAAATTGGGATAGCAAAAAAAAAAAAAAAATGTTGTATATATTATGGGATAGGGAGAGTAATTGATATTTCTTTCGTCCCATATTTATTGAAATGTTTTAATCCGACTCGAGAATTTATGTAAGTGTTAAATTTATCTTAATTTTGTTGAACAAAAAAAGAAAATTTTTTGGTAGTGAGATTTATAGCTCTTATTGGGATGAAATTGATTTGATATTTTTTTATATTAAAATTTTATCAAAATAGAAAAAAGATATTTTTTTGAGACTAAATAAATAAAATAATATTATCATTAAAATAGAACGGACGGAGTAAATCTTTCGAAAGAAGCTCATAAAGATCTAATATACCAACCTAAGAAAAAATTCTCCTTAAAAAAACCATCAAAAAAAATAAAAATTGATTATAGCTTTAGATATTTAATATTGATGGCCCAATATACCAATAGAAAGAAGTTGATTGTAGCTTTAGATATTTAATATTGATGTAATCTAACTTGTGAAGATGATTGGAATTAGGTGGAGCTGAGAAATCGTGGATATAGATAATGGATTTTTCTCCTATTGATCGATGCTACGTTTGATCCTAATGTTTCTGCAGATATGCTCAGGGGAATGGCCCCAGGAGCGAGGATCGCGGCCTACAAAGTCTGCTGGGGCGGGCGGCGGCTGCTTGAGCTCAGGCATGGGGTGAACGTTCTATCCATCTTGTTAAACATAGCAGCACGTTTGACATGAAGCAGCACGTTTTATGGGCCCACGACAAGTGTATATAAAACCCAATGTATAAAGATTTGTAAAAATACAAACAAAAATACTTCACAAAATTTACACATCTCCCTAGGCGGCCGTGTTGTGGTAGCTTATCAGTGGCAGCAAATGTTGTGGTAGCTTGACGAATGTGGCACCGTGGGTGGCGACTGTTGCGGCTAGTACTATGGATAGGGATTTCCCTGCCACGATGAGGTTAGGGAATGGGAAGACGGTGGCTGGTGTTTCCCTTGTATAAGGAACGGAGGGTGCTAGCAAAGGATACGATGCACCCGTTGGTATATTTTGGGAGCAACTCCAGTGGCCCTGATGCAGGCTCTTTGTGCCTTGAAGGTACCACCGTTTTTTCGGTTTGTGATTGCCTGATTTGTTCGTGCATTAGATATCGGCGATTATGCGATATGATATTGAAGGTATAATTAGTATATTGTTGTTGGTCTTTGATATATGGTTCGTTTGCAGGCGCTACGGATAGTGATACCATCATATCCTCCTAGAATAGAATGATTAGATTCAGTAGGAATTAAGATACTTAACCGAGAGGAATCGAGCGCAATGAGTGTGCTAATGTGAATGATTAGATTGACCTTGATGTTTGATTCTGAATCCTGAACGGGACTGAAGCTTATCCCAATGGTAGTCTCGAGATGGTTGATCATGATCATGTAGCAATCAGCATATTTGAGCATTTTGTAGGTACTCTTGATCCACACAAGGTAGCAGGCAAGATTGTGGTATGTGATCGTGGCATTAGTCCAAGAGTCCAGAAAGGTCAGGTTGTGAAGGAGGCAGGAGGGGTTGGCATGATCCTTGCCAACACCGCCTCCAACGGCGAGGAGCTCATGGCCGATGCTCACCTTCTTCCGGCTCTAGCCGTGGGTGCAACTGAAGGAAATCTTGTCAAACGCTATGCCACTGCAACCCCGAATCCTACAGCCAACATGGCCTTCGTCGGGACTCGACTTGAGGTCAGGCCATCCCCTGTGGTAGCGGCATTCTCATCTAGGGGTCCCAGTATGCTGTTACTCGACATCTTGAAGCCAGACTTGATTGCCCCAGGCGTCAACATCCTTGCTGCTTGGACAGGCGATGCTGGCCCATCGGGCCTGGCCGTGAAGAACCGACGGGTCCAATTCAACATACTGTCGCATACCTCGATGTCGTGCCCACACGTGAGCACCCTACTCAAGGCGCGGCACCCTGACTGGAGCCCTTCAGCTATCAAATCTGCGCTGATGACTACTGCCTACACCCACAACAACAACAACAGACAACCTTTACAGATGCTGCAACTGGTGGGATCTCCGACCCATATGCACATGGTGCGGGCCATATAGACCCAGTTTATGCCCTCTCGACCCCGGTTTGGTCTATGACATCGATGCACAGCAGTACTATGAGTTCCGATGCACCCAGAAGCTAAGTTCACTTCAGCTGAAGGTATTCTCAAACAACAGAACATGCCACAAAACACGAGACCTGAACTACCCTGCACTGTCAGTTGTCTTCTCTTAGGATACAGGCGTCAGTACCTTGACGCTTCCTCGGACAGTGACCAACGTGGGCCCGCCATCGTTGAGCTACACTGTCAGAGTCTCACCGTTAAAGGCGCTAGAGTTGTCGTCAAGCCAAGTGCACTAAACTTCACAAGGGTGAACCAGAAACTGTCTTATGAGGTCAGTTTCAGGACGATTTCGCAGCAGCCTGCGCCTGAGTTTGGGCACTTGGCGTGGAAGGATGGAGCCCATAGAGTAAAGAGTCCCACAGTGCTGACTTTGTTGCAGCCTCTATGAGTCAATCATCGCCATTGCTGAGTCCAGAAAGAAGTGATCAATTATCCTTTTCATGTTAGGAACCTGAGATCTCTCATATTCTCCTTGTATTCGTTATTTTCTTTCTGAAAATTTTTGTCCGTACACATCGGAGATTTCAATCGTGTCACTGTAAACAGGTGGCAAAGGTAGGGGCTTACGATTTGTAGACAGATCTCATCGAGTGACTGATGGGAGCGAGTGACTGTTAAACCCACAATGCATCGTTAGAGTTGCCACGTAATGGCCCGGCACATTGTTCCGGCCCGGTTGACTTTGACCGGGTCAGGGTTGGGTCTTGATCCCAAGGATGAAAGCCCGGCCGGCCCCATTAGTAATCCGGGCTTGGACTGGGCTTTAAAACTCTTTTTCATTTCTTTTCTTTTCTAAAATATCAAAACCGTTAAACGGTTCCCAAAATGTTCAAGTTTGAGTTTCTCTTAGTGATCGAAAATCGATGATTGTTTCGTAGAAACCGGCAATGGATTTCCATTTTTCAATTTGAGTTGTTCTCGACGATAGAAAATCGGTTATACCTAGAAAGAAGTACTTTAGATAATCAGAGTTCTATTAAACCTATGAAGTACTTTACAAAGTCAGAGTTCTGAAATGAAAAGGACTTCGATTGGAAATGCTAAGTAAATCAGATTGGCTGGTCAAACTTTGAGTTTATCATAGTTTCAGACCGGAGAATCAGAGTTCTGTTTGAAGACTCAAAATCTGTTTGAACAATATGAGAGTTCTGTTTGAAGAGTGGAAGTCTAGACATCAAACCGACAATGTTTTTCAAATAACAGAAAATCTTATTCTTAGGACATCAAAATCGTTGACGGTTTATGAAAAACATTGACGGTTTTGAGGTCATTTTTTATGTTTTTAACATTTCGACGAAAAATTTGATCGTTTCATCGTGATTTGTACAATACTAACCCCAAACTTATATAGGTCTTAGGCGAAACCTTGGTTGCTTTATTAATTTCAAACAAAAATATAAGATTAGGGACATAAAACCTTACCTCATGAACTAATTTAACAATTAAAAACATTATTGCTACATACATTATCAAAGACATAACAAAAAAATCATAATATCTTTTATCTCTTCCAAATTCCCATCCGAATTGGAAGTCCTTTCGTCGGATTTCTTGTCTTGTTCCCGATATCTAGCATCAAGATAATCCTTCCAACAAACCAAACACTCCAAAAATTCGGGATAAAGTCGGCTTCTTCTATCATGAAGCACTCGACCGCTAACGGAGAAACATGACTCGGATGTCAACGTGAAACCTTGAGCATTAAGAATATCTCGTGTCATTGCTCCCAAAATAGGATAGTCCATGGAAGAAACTTTCCACCAAGATAAGATATCAAAATTGACTAAATCGTTAGGAGACATGAAAACAATAAAATCATTTTGTTGATATAAGGTCAATTAATTGAAATTTTATTGTGCACTATTAGACTTCTTCTTCTTAACAAGATTATAAAGATATCGATATTTTTGGGTGTGAAGAACTACTAACACTAATTTGATTATCCCTCTTTAGATTGAGGAGTCCCTTCATCTTATGGAATAATGTCGGGAACGTTGAATCATCTTCCGACATCATCATGCGTAGGAAATATACATCAACATTTTCGACAGTCTACACATTTCAATTTTTGAAGTGAACCATTACGATTTATGATTTATAAAGATTGAAAAATAACACAAGAGTTTTAGTGGATTCGAGAGTTTGATTGCAAGAAAGTATAAAATATTTTGTGAATATATGATATCCCAATTATAATTTATATAGACAATCTTTCAAAAAATAAGTTAGACAAAAAAAACTCTCAAATATAGCCATTTTACTATCGTTGATTGGGTATTTTTGTCCAAATTTTGAAAAAGTAGCTATTATAAAAAATATTATTTTAAAATAAACCGTGGACAGTTTTTGAAAAACATGGTGCGGTTTTTAAGAACAAACCACGGTTTTGAAAAGGACAGAAATTCATATCCCCGAAATAAAAGCTGTGAACTTTGGAAGAGACTCAAGACGCGATCCTGGGTGCTGATCGAGTAAAGAAGGCTCGATTGCAGACATTGAAGGGTAAATTTGATACTCTGCGAATGAAGGAACAGGAATCTATTGACGAGTTCGTCGGAAAAGTCAGTGACATGTCCAGTAGATTTTTTAGCCTTGGTGCAGATCTAGACGATGCCGCGCTACTCAAGAAACTACTCGACTGTGTGCCAGATAGATATTCCACAGTCGTTGCTGGAATCGAATAATTTTTCGATCTTAAGACGATACCGTTCGAGGAAGCCATAAGGAGGTTAAAGGCGTTCGAGGAGAGAGCTCGACTCCGCAAAAACACCGGTAGTGGTGAGAGTCACCTCATGTTCACTCGTAACGAGCGACAGACACCCTAGAGGAACAGCACTAGGAAAACTTCGTCGTTTGGTCAAGGACGCGAATCCGGCACCTCAGACTAGTGGCATGAACGAGGTCGCGGAAAGGGCGACAGAGGCGGCAATTATGCAGTACGCCAGGAAGATGCGGGAGGCACCGACAGCAGCAGTCGTGACACTATGCGGGAAGATGGGACACTATGCTTCGGAGTGTCGCAGCAAACGGCGGAACGACGAGAGACAGTACACATACGCTGCTCCGGACGAGCCAGCGTTATTGTTTTCCATGTCTCAGGAGGAGACACGAGGTAAGCAGCAAGACGTCATACAGCTTAGAGAAGAAAGGATGGTGAAGGTGTTTCACCATGACGAGAAGAAGACAGCAAATAAGGATACCTACTACCTAGACAATGGTGCTATCAATCATATGACGGGACGAATGCAGATGAGTATAACCTCCATGAGGTATACTACATTCCTAAACTTTGCACTAATATCATCAATCTTTGACAGATGACAAAGAATGGGAGCGAGATGAACATAATAGGAGATGCCATGCAGGTGTATGACAACGACAAGTTGTTGATGTTCGTGCAGCGCACATCAAATCGTCTTTACAAGATAAGTTTGGAGTTAACCAAACCAATCTGTCTCCTAGCAAGTTTCGAAGAACCGAAAGGTGTGACAGGCTAGCAAAAACAGAGGCAGTCGCTGTTGCAGGTCATTCTCCACCTACGACAGGAAAGACAAGTCCATCTACCTCGACAGTGCGCATATCATTACAAACTCCGGGTTCCCCCGACACCAACAGCGGTTAATTTCCACGACGACGATGGCGAGATCGTCGACGAGCAAGGACGCGTAGACAGTGCAGAGGAAATGATAACCGTCACATCGAATCGAGCACTATTCTCGATCCACAAGATAATATGGATTTAGAACGTGAGAAGCCCGGTATCCTCGAAAGGGAAAAGTGGATCAATGCTAAAGATGACATCTCCTGCAAAAAGGATGAGGTTAGAAACCTCATTGGAAGCAAGGGATTTGGCGGCGGTAAGAAAAAACCCGAGGACAAATCGAAGAAGAAGCCTGATGTGGAAAAAAGCCATGTGAAGACTAGGGGGAGTATGTTAGCCATTATCTTGACAAAAGGAAAAAGGCAAGGAAAACGTTTTCAGTGTTGGCCGGTCATTGTTCATTTCCATCGGCGAAACAAAACGCGTTTTGCACTGTTGATTATGTGTTTGTATTAGGCGAAACATTCACCTATAAATACCATAGCTTCCAACTTAGATTGATATAGCTCAGGGGTAGAGCTTGTAGATCAGTAGAGATCAATAATAAGAAAAAAAAGAAAACGGGAAAGTTTTTCCCACCAATTCGTTTGATTCTCACGCACCACCATTAGATCTAAAACTAACAAACAACACTAGCAGAGAGAGGTGGGAAATCCATGCTTTCAAAGACAAAAGCAACTACCCAAATAATCTAGCACTTGCTGGGAATGAAGAGATATTGTTTCCTGATCCAAGATGTCGAGCCTTTCAAGTCTGAACACATGATTATGGAGAAAATTGTTTATCATTGAGTAACCCTTTTTGAAAAGGATCTATGCTCTCACATGATGAGAAGTACCACATGTGTGGTGAAAAATTCCATTAAATGTTACTTTCAAACGTGTATGGACAAGAGGAATTTGGCTGAAGCCGGAGGTGACCAAACGATTAAGGAAAAAGATAATTACTTATATAATTGTAGTTAAGTTCAAGATTTAAGACTCTTGTAGCGCTTCTAAAGTCAATCACATTTTTTCCCTGGCACCACACCTAGCTAATTTAGCTATTGATGTCAAAATTGTGATTACGTGATTTTATTCATGAGCGATTTTCAAAAAGCAATTATTGTTTGAAGATAATGAATCAATGAGTAAAATACTAGAACTAGTATTGGGAATAACAATTACCTGTATTTTCATGTATTCTGATGCAGACTGTGAATGATGTTTTCCTGGGTCTGATATTCAGTGCACTCTCCAAGTACCTGCGATCAATTGGTAGTAAGTATTCAGCAATGCAAAATCTCGGATTGTAATATCGTGGTTACAAAAAACTCATTTTATTTCATATTACAAAAGTTTACTGGTTATGTGACCAGATCAAGCATGGCCACACAACTGTCGAATTACTGGCATGTGTGCAGTCAATGTGCGAGATGCTCCAACTTTGCAGGTTCATTTTTGCCTCAGGATATTGCATCATTTTAAATTCCATTAAGCATCGTGATGCCAGTGCTTTGCACCAGCAAGCAAAACCATGAGATAACAGGTTCCTCACCAATTAGGGGTAACAAAGCTGGTCTGTTTAATGATGTATTGAGTTGGTTTCTCTTGTGGGTATGACCAGGCGTCAGAGTTATTACAGAGCAGTACCTTCTCTGGCTGGGGCAACAAGTCTGGTACGGTGCTGGTACCCATGAAGTTACTCCGAAGCAAAGATGAGCTCCATCCCCTAGAAAACGTCAAGAGAATCAAATCAACGATGGATCGAAAAAAACAATCCTATGAAGCTCATGTGACCTACCTCTCCATTCCCTCGACATCCAACTTGTTCGGATCAAAGGCGAGCTCTCATATGCCCTCTCTCCGATATCACTTGCTAGGCGCTCTCTATCTACTTGCTGCAAATCATATCATGGAGATTAAGAATGTGATAAATCATAAAAACAAACAGGAGGAGAGCATAAGAATAACGAGCAACTAGCATATACGCAACAAGCAATCACAATAAACCCACAATATAATTACACAAACACCCAATCTCAGTTCAGCAAAAAGCAAGGAAGCATGCATTTGCAAAGTCATCAAAGAGAAAATGCGAAAAAGAATAATGAAAAACCAGCATACGCCAAACTTCATCTTCATCATGCAGCAGAAAAGGGAACTCCACTAGTGAAAAATCAGAGGGTTAAGATACATCTCCAAGGCATAGCTAAATCAATAACTCACACACTCCCACATCACCAACTACACAATAGAAGAAACCCAGGACACTAGAATCATAAGCTTGTTTACTCTCTTGCCCATAAATGTTTAAACTAGGAATTTCAATGATGTATAAATGCAGGTAGCGGCTTGGCTTCTTAAGAGGTACCTACTTCGTACAACATTCCAATGTTCAAATTTGATGGGTCCGAGAGAGGAAGTTGCCATTGCGGGAAACCCTGTAACTTACATAAGGGGAAACGCTTCTGCTACTCCCCAAGTATATCTCGTCACCTCCATTGCTTTTGCTTTTACATCTTACTTTGAATGATGGGTTTCAACTTACATGCAGATACAGTTTATTACAGCTCCACCGAAACGCCTCTTTATGATGGGCTCTTAACCAACAACAGATAATCTATCCATTTTAAAAATTAACTTCATCACTATCGGCATCAATGCATAAATCTTGCATTTCAAGCATGCAACATCTGAAAGTTTCTAACACGGTGTGCTCTCGATTTTCCAGGCGATCGCATTATACTTTGCAACCTATGCAGAAAGAGCAGATGTTCAAATCATGGTGGCCAAAGATATAATCCAGAACCCAGACTTCCTCGCAAAATGCTTCGAAGAATCCTTCTACGAAATGCTCACCCGCAAACGCCCATCTCCGTCGCAATTCCAGAGAAATGCTCACAGCAAAAGCATAACATCTCCTTTACACTTGCAAGATCAAAACTCCATGTGAAATCAGGTTCTGAAATAATTTCATTGATAACTCAACGACTTACACCGTTGTACCAACTATCTCCTTATATTGTCTATCACCGTTTCTTCACGTACTTATGAATAATGCAAATCATCGAGGTGAAACGAAATCCGGAAAAAAACCAGATTTGTTGGGACATGCATTTTTCACATTATTGTTTCAGCAAAACAAGCGCTCATAGATCAACAAGCAATCATCGCACACCTCGCTCGAATTTTACGTACCTCCCAACTCTCCCCAAAATCCTAGCCCTAACTCAATTCTAAATCAAATCCGACATCAATCAATCAAATCCCCAAACCTAAATCATTGAAACCACATAATCACACGTGCACTAGCGATTCCATGCGACGACAATGAGCGTCTTCACAATGCTGAATGAAATGCGGAGAGGAAAACGAAATCTGTTTCCAGAGAGTCGTATACATGAGAAAGACATGGCTAACATGAGTGCATAACCAACCGACCAAGTTCATCCCTATTCAAAGGAACAACGAAGAAGCGAATATGCCACTCATAGATTCAAGATATTGTGTGCACATCAACATTGCATGATACAAAGGCATCTTCATGATAGTGTGATAAAAGGCAGATTCATGTTATCTCACTGTCAAGAGATGGCATGAGAAGATAAAAAAAGGTCGCCGTGAAGGGAAGATAGACACCAAGGAGAACAAAAAGGACAACAATGAGAAGGATATCCAATTCAAAGGCATAATCCACAGCATATCCTAATGGCATGATGGGTTTATTCTCAATAGAGGCGCTATATAAAAGGCCGTTCTTGATAGCTTGAAGTAAGTATACTACGTATAGACTAAGAGCAGAGTAGTAACAGGGCCTCTCTTCTTTGGCAGGGTGTGGTTATATTAGCATTACATGCATGCACGCAATGTAACTTTATGTGGCAGCAAAAAGAAGCTTTAAAGCCATGGGCTTGCCAAAGGAGAGCTGCCCTGTTCATGCTCTAGCTCTGTTTAGGTGTTCTGCTTGGACATAACACCTTGCAACAGCGAAGGTATGCTTCTAGCAAGGATTTAAACTTCTCTAAAAGAATGACACTGCATCAAAAAATGAATGCAGGAAATATATGCAGGTTATCAGGGAGATACTTTATGCTCGTTTCTGTGTTTGCCCATGGGTGTAGCAGTGCCTGTGTGCGAGATTTTGGAACAATCAAGTTTGGATATCAGATGAGCTATTGCTACATTACCAAAAGGAAGCTTCAGCCTTTATCTGCAGTAATCTAATCTTCAGTAGAGACTGATGTAAGGCAACGCTCTTTAAAATCCAGTACAAGGTTTGGCACTCCATATTCCCCGTTCTATATACTATTTACCTAAATTTATATGCAGCGAACTCACTGAGAATCTAATCCAATTGCAGGTAAGTACCTGAAGTTTTCATATCATTTTGTAACACCTTAAGCAAGGGATTAACACCATGATCATGATCATCTCCCTTGCAGATATCCGTAATCCGTTTTACTGCACCTGGAAGACAGAGAAAAAAATAAGTAATGCCGTTGTCGACTGGGTGACCTCATTAACCAGGGAATTATTTTATCTCTAAAATCTGAAAATAGTTATCATGGGATTCAAAAACAAGGGGTGCATAGTTTTCTTCACTGTAGATTGCAAATGGCTTGGCATAGACAATTCACCGGTTGAAGACTATAAAAACAGTATGCTCCAAGGCTCTTTACATTTTCCTTATAGCAGCTGATATCCATGGA
>LIEC01006141.1:0-24732 GCA_001925005.1 Drosera capensis
CCCACAATAACTTTTGAACATGTCATTTGTCAAGGGAATAAGATATTTGCACACGCACACCGTCCATGCACCTATATTCAAACAGCAGACACGCATCTGAGACGTAATGCACACACACACACCCGTCCATGAATCCACATAGCACATCTTCCAAAGGGTACTTGCCAGCGGCAAAATCACAATTTTCCGAAAACAAAATTTAGGGTTTAGGAGTAAAAAATCATCAAAAATTGCTAGCCAAATAGTATTGGGGATCAGTAGATGAATGACACTTTAGTTATTGATATTGAGAAACATGTTTTTGACACAATCGACAATAAGTCCATCATTAATTAGATATTTTCAAAATATTAAAAACTCAGTCGACATGAATTATAATTTCCTTCAGAAGAATTTCATTTCTTTTTTTTTTCCCTAGATTTAATATCTAATCGTTTTTTCTCTTATAATACTTATATTATGTTCGTCTACACTTCAGAAACTTTTTGGCTCCTCCCCTGATCCAAGTACTAATCTCCATATTGAAGATAGCATAATTGATCGTTATTTCGTATCTGTTTCATGTCCTCGGTCATCTCTTGATCAAACTTGCAGTAGTAGACGTATGCTGCATTATGAAGGCGATGGTAATACTTTGCATGGAATCGAGTACGAATTCTATACCAATTATTGCCTAATTTTCCGACTTTGCGACAGTCACAGTAAACCCACTATTCCTGTAAGCGTCCTCTTCACCCAAATTACACTAAACTGATGCACGTCGATCACTCCTCGGTCCCCATAAGTACGTTACCCTATAACGTACCTATTCTCTAAAGCTCTGCTGTCCCAAAATACAAGACTCCTCGTCGTCGGGTCCTACGCCGGACCTCTCAATTCTACCTCTAAACTTTTCATAACCAAAAATTAGCCATAGACCTCAAAATTCTCCCCAAAACAACAAAATCACAAAACAGTCATTTTCAGCTAGACCAAACTTCAAAAGCAAACATTTTTATTTTTGTCAGTTCAGCCAAAGTTTTCAAATAGTTGGACCACAGCATCAGTTTCCGCGTCTATATATATATATCCAGCCTCTGATTCTCCCAATCCCCCAACTTTCCTCATTTCGATTCCTCAATTTCTCATTCCCACGCTTTCTTAAAATTTCAATCTACTTTTTTTTTTTCCACGACCAAAAATATGCAGACAATCAACTGCGCGTTACCCTCTAACATGAACAATCTTAGCGTCTTCAACACCCGCGGTGCCACCTTCCAGTGTCGCGGTATCTCAAGACTAAACCCCGCCACTGCAGTCGCATCATCTCAGTCCACTACTTACAAACCCATCACAATCGCCTCGTCATCTGACACGGCGAGAACCAGAACACACCTCTCCAATCTCGAGAAACTGCTCCAGAAAACCGAACCAATAGTACAGAATAACCCGACTAGTAAGGCCACCAATTCGTCGGCTGCAGGCGAAAGCAGAGGACATACGAGAGGATACATACTGGAAGGCCTAAATCTTCCTGGAATCTGGTCGGCAGGGGCTAAAAAATCAGCAGAGGAGATGTCCCCTAGGCACCTGAATAGGCTCCAGAGGCTGCTGTCCAAGTCCCAGGAGTACTCACCTAGGGACAATCTTGGCTCCCGGTGGCGTGATTACCATGGCCGCAACGACTGGGCCGGGATGCTGGACCCCCTTGATGCCAATCTCCGTCGTGAGGTGATCAGATACGGCGAGTTCGTCCAGGCTGCTTACCATGCTTTCAATTCCCATCCCGCCACGTCCGTGGACTCCCAATCAACACAAGATGTCACGTTGAGTGATAAATCATACAAGGTTACAAAGAGTTTATATGCTACATCGTCCATCGGGCTGCCTAAGTGGATCGATGAGGTGGCACCAGACTTCGGGTGGATGACCCAGAGGTCCAGCTGGATAGGGTACGTGGCCGTCTGTGATGACAAGAGGGAGATCGCAAGGATGGGGAGACGGGACATCGTAATTGCCCTTCGAGGCACTTCAACATGCCTCGAGTGGGCCGAGAACCTGAGGGACGTCCTCGTCCCTCTGTCTGGAACTACCGATGATGACAACAACGATAACAATAATAATGAGACCGCACAACCAAAGGTGGAATGCGGGTTCTCGAGCCTCTTCACAACCCCTAATGGCGATGTCCCGAGTTTGGCAAACTCTGTGGTTCAGGAGATCCGACGACTGATGGATCTTTATAAGGGCGAGTCGCTGAGCATTAGCGTTACAGGACACAGCCTTGGGGCAGCCTTAGCCGTACTGGTCGGTGATGAGCTCAGCACATCCGTCAGTGATGTCCCTCCTGTGGCTGTGTACTCTTTTGGCGGGCCACGGGTTGGGAACCGGGCATTCGCAAATAGGATCAACTCTAACAACGTCAAGGTCCTGAGGATCGTGAACGCCCAGGACGTGATCACCAGAGTCCCTGGGATGTTCGTCAGTGAGGAGCTCGATCACAAGCTTCAAAGCACGGCCTTAGGTGGCCGGGTGCTGGATATGATTGACAACACCATGCCGTGGGCCTACACCCACGTCGGGGCAGAACTCAGGGTGGACACCAAAATGTCACCATACCTTAAACCAAATGCAGATGTCGCGTGCTGCCATGATCTCGAGGCGTATCTCCACCTGGTGGACGGATTCATGGCGTCGGATTCGCCTTTCCGGTCCAATGCCAAGAGAAGCTTGTTGAAGCTGCTAAGCGAACAAGGTGCGAATGTTAAGAAGTTGTACGTGAGTAAAGCAAAATCGTCTTTGATGAAGACGAAGAGTTTTGATCTGGAGGGGGCGATGAATCCTTTGATGCGGGCTCCTTCGTTCAATGAGTCATGTGCTCAATAGCAATTACCGTGTCTCCAGCTTCAAGTGACTGGAGGGAAACAATTTTGTACATTTGTGTATTCTCCGGTACTGAATTGTGATTATGATGAGCTGCAGATAAACAAATTAGTGAGGTTTTGGTGTACATGTGTTTATAATTACCTTGTGAATTGTGATTATCATGTGCAAATGAATAAATTAGTAAGATTATGGTGTTCATATATGTTTGTTTGTCTTTACTCAGCTGATCACTTTTGTTTTACATATCAAACATGCCAAGGAGCAAGTGCATTAGTTCCAACATTTATCTGTGCAGAGAGTATAATCTATATCAAAATTTAAAATTCAAAATAACAATATATATAAATCTTGAGTTATTTTGAAAACCCAGATGTTTTATATGATATCAGATCCAAAAATTCTCAACACTCCACGTCACCCAAACATATATACGCATTTCAAATCCAAAAAAGACATTTGTCAAAAAAAACCGTGTCGAGAATATAATCTACATTAAAATTTAAGAACTCAAAATGATTATGGGTTATTTCCCTAGTTGCCAAGTGGTGAAATTATAAAATTAACAACAAGAACATGTAGCTCATGACAAATGTATATTAGATCTTTGGTTTATTACACTTATTATCAATTACTTTTGATAAGTCACAATTGGTGGCCCAAGTGATTTTTAGTATTAGAGCTCAATACATCTCTCAACGAAATCATCGCGCGTCACCTCAATACAATTCGAATAATTGGAATTGTATCCACATAATATAATATTCTTTTCGTCCCATAATTTTTATAACATATATGTATTTTGTATTATTCTGTACGTATAAATATTAATTTTATTTTCATATCAAATCACGTCTTATCGTTTCATAACATATATTAGGTTGAAATATGTAATTTACACAAACATTGATGTTTCATGATAAATTTATAAAAAATTACGTCTAATCGTTGTTATACCCATGCCAAACTTTATATCAATACGCAAAGTATAAACGTTATAAAATTTATAAGACGGAATGAGTATAAATTTAGAACTATCGTAGTAATTAAGTGACGTTGCAATGGTGTAGTAATACACAAGTGCCGGCATGTTTATGTATACAGCTAGCAAAATTACAAAAACTCTGTTATTTTCAAGTTCAAAGAGGCCGACACAGATCTCTTGCTTGTTATCCATGCATGTTAAACTAGCATCCTAATTTCAGATCTAAGTCAACACGTGTCCACCGTCGGATCTAATCGAAATTTATTAGTGTTAAACTTTTCTTTTTTAATGTTGATTCGTCATTGTGGTCCTTCTTCCGTATGTAGCTTTGAAGCTCTGACCACACGATTCTGTTCTTGTGAGAACAGACCCACGATATGTGTTTATTTTCTACTCCATCTTACGAAATTCGCGGTGAACAACACTTACGGATAGAACTTTACTCGAGTCTGAGTAGCAAAACAATTAAACCTCATTTTTAAAAAATTATTATGAAAAAAATTATTATGAAACACGTATGTTTTAGTTTAAATCATATATTTCAATAATTTTTAAACAGTTTTGTTTTCATGATCATTAAATGAAGTAATAAAAGTTTTGAGAATGTGCTGACAAAAGTCTTATACTAATATTTCAATTATCATGGGATGATTTTTTTTAATTTTTTTTTTTCAGATTGATTCAGAAATTGAACCAGAAATCATTTGATTGAAAAAATATCATCAAACTAAGCTCTCTGGACTGAGTTTGAACTTGCTCCATCGACAAAAAAATTGTAAGAAAGCCTTGAACTCGGGGCGCACTACGACAACGCGTGCGGTGAGGAGACGAACATCACAAGAGTGACAACCTGGAGCATCCCTCCTTTCAAATGTTGTTCAAAGGCCGCCTGGCTGGCTCGACAAGTAATTAATCAAACTCCCCGTGAGTAATTAATAACGTGTTTAACGATAATAATAGAGGATCATTACTCATTAACTCTCTCACAGTTGTCCCAAACTGGATCAACAACACTGGAACCTTGGAACAGATGTTAAATTAAGCAACTCGTTTTGTATTAATAACTCTTGCTCATTAACTCATGATGTAGTGGTTGTCAAAACATCACTTGTCTCTTGAGAAGCACATGTATTCTAAAAATTTCTAATAAGTCTAATACGGTGAGAAAGGAATAAAGAGAAGTTTTGACCATTACTATTACTAGTAAAAAAATACCATTTACGGACTGTTGTAATTATATATTGAGTTGATTATCCACGTTCATATTTGTGTAGAAAAAAATAGTTTATATATGTGAAAAAACTCATAACCTACTATCAATATTTTTTGAGTTAAAAGATAAACTCAATTCAAATGTGTAAACTGATATTGAAATATTGAGCTGGACGGGACACGATGGGGTCCAAATAAGATAGTAAGACCCGGAATTCAAGAGACCCATATTGCATAGGGGCAAAGACAAGGCCTCGCTTACTCAAAACTAGGTCATAGGTTTTTTCATATATATAAATTGTTATTTTTTATATAAATATAAATATGGATAATCAAATCACTATATAATCTCAACAGGGTCGGGTCTCTTCAACATTCTTATGTTATTTTGGGCAAAATATTTTTTTCTGTAATTTATGAATTTAATAGATCATACGATGCACTCAAAAGTCAACGAGAGAGAAAACATGTAAGAACCAATGAAAGGTAGACTCCAAAAGAGAGGTATCAAGTAGACTGTGCCCATCGTTCGAGTATCAAATATTGTGTTCAATGTTAATTTCAATGATTAAGCCTGTTGATTCAGAATTGCGGTTGGATAGTGAACCAATTTTCGTTAAAAAATGAATGAATGTTGGTTACACTCGATGATCTTTTCAAAAGAAATATGTGTATATTTTGTTAATTTTTTCAGAGAATGTGTAATACCTTTGATATTTTCAGATAATGTGTCTTACATCACTTGGACTTTTCAGAGAAAGTTGATGAGCTATGTAACGTTAGCTCGGGGTCATTGCGATGATTAAAACACACTACAACACGGCCCATGCTTATTTCATCTGGGCCCAGCACAGCCCATGGCCCAAATCTCGACGAGGTTCTTTACAATAGAAACGTGAGCTCATACGATATGTGAGCATGAGAAATCGATCCACAATCCCACTGATTTTGTATCTTGTGTCACAGGAAAATTCCCATGTTCAAACAGAGTCAAATAAAAAGGTGCAAATTGCACTGTCATTTAAGATTCAACTGGATGCTTTTGTCAAAAATTACATTGTAGGAATAGGCATTGAAAACTCAAAATAGTATGCGTGTCATGATTGATTGGTTATTACAATTGATTTTAGGATTAGTTTACTTCAATCGTGTATGATCCTTGCATTATATTGTGAAAGATTTTGATCGTTTCATTATGTCAGTGGAAGTTTTTGTCAACAACGCTGCTCAAGTCAAGTGCTTTATTTTTTTTATACGAATACCTTCGTTTCATAATTCTTATAACATTTATATATTTTATATTATTATATATGTATGAATATAAGTCTCGTTTTCATATCAGATCAAATTTGATCGTTTCATAATATATGTTATGTTGAAATACATAACTTATATAATAATCCATAACTTATATAAACTTTACATCGATACATGTGTCACGTAAAAATATTGCAATAATTTTATGACTGAAAGAGCGCTTAACAATATGTAGCATTTTTGTGTGAAATGCTATTAGGGAGTACTTGACAATCGTAACTCGTACAGCATGAGGATTAAACGTCAAAGATTATAAACCGAAAATAATCAAAACTTGGAGCAAGTGGCCTAATCTAAAGAAATATCTACAGCCCACTAGTACAATTCCAAAATAGAAAAGTTTGACCGTCAACAAAAAGAAGACTCGGTTGTACGTCTAAAACCCTTTCCTTAAACGGAAAACTATCTTAGATCCAAGTTGCATGACTCTTACTCTACTACATCGAATTATAGACTAGTGAATCTTCCGAAAATAAGCACGAGGTAACTACATTACAATTCATCTCGTACTATCGGTTCCGCAATGCATACTGAATCCATTAGTACCTACTAACAATTGAGTAAATATAACATATGTTTGTCCATACAAACTTTGAATTAAGGTTAGAAATTGATGAATAGTTTGATTTGTCTGAGTTTTTTCTACCTAAAAAAAGTTAGACAGAATAGTTTGTCACATGTCCAAACAAATTTAATTTTCATGTATCTTAATAAAATGCGAATATCTTGATAAAATGCGAAATCTCCAAAAAAAATATATGTTGAATTATGCGCAAGATGATAGAAATTGTGCTACTCCAACTAATGATTTTTTTACTAATAAAACAACACATTTTATTTTAATTATTTGAAGCATTCGATAATGTGATTTGAGTAGTTCTGTATATGTCACCAAACAACATCACAAGATGTATTTTGAACATATATATAGGATGAGAGTACATGATTTTAAATTTCATTGATGTTCTACGAGAAAATGATATGTGGTGCTTGCAAAGAGCGCTCAATTGGTTGTTATGAACTCTACTAACTGTACAAAAACCTCATTGTGAACATGTAGTTTGGATTCTTTGCATTTAGTAAAATTTCTGTATAATCAGTAGAGATTTTATATATCCGGTTGGTTTTGTAACAATTAATGTCTTTTCTTGTTTTTTGTCGCATGTTTTTGTACTACTCTTAATTGGTTTCTTAATTGGTTGCAACAGCTAGTTAGTTATCTCATATATTATATTATTGTGCAAAATGATATTTGTTCGTCTTAAAACGTAATTTATCAACCAAAAACCTGTAATGACATTAAAAAAATCCGATGATGATGTAGTTTAATCCGCTCAAGATTGGAGTATACACTATACTTCAATATATGATTAATAAAAGAAAGAATATTAAGGAAAATTTTATAATAAGGGCGGGACGCGAGCCCAATCAAAAATTCAAAATTCATTCTTCTGTTTTTTTTTTTGCGAAAAGAAAAACGACCAATTATTTGCAATGGCTGGAGATCTCAAGAAAAATAAAAATGAAAATGGCGGAAATTAATTCACTCTCTCTCACGTTTCTTCGTCACAGACACCATTCGAAAATGGCCCTGCGGTTCAGCGATCTTGAAAATCAATCGGGCAATTCAGTTCAATCGAATCATCAGGTATCCTCGTCGTCTTGAATCTTAAAATTTCGCAACAATTCTATATTCTCGTCGAATGGCAGATGTCGATTAATTTCTGGAATTCAATTTCTAGGGTTTCAGGCTCCTCGTCGCATTCTTTCTCGGTAATTTCAGGCAAGTTCATATGATCTTTTCCCTGTTTATTTTCGTCAAGTTAGAATTTGCAAGTCTTGGTTGTAAATTGTTGAGAAACTCCATTGAAATCTTGAAAAATTGTTGATGTTTCCTTACATTTTGTGACTGCTGTCTTTTACTGATGGATGATAGAGCCTCCGGACATCAGGAACTGGTTTTCTGGCTATGAGTACCAGTCTCCTCAATTGGGTTCCGAAAATATGGGAAACCCGTCTGCTAACGAAGAATTGAAAGCGGAATGAGAGTAGAAGATACTGAGGTTAGTCAAGAGAAACGCAATGATTACTGTTTTACGGCTCACAAAGGCCACCTTGATGGGAATGCTCTCGATGAGACTGCTGGTCGAGGGGCTGCGGGTGTTAGTCAGTCTATGGCCGATGAGGTGAACTGATTGCTGATGTACTTCTTTTGATTTCTTTCGTGCTCTAATCTAAGAGTTCAGTTTAAAACTTGCATGTGCAACAGGAATATCATTTTCGGTAACTCATTGCTGATAAATGATTAGATTTGTCCTTTTTGGATCTTTCGTTTGTATAATGGCGAACACAATAGTACTTGCCTCAAAAAATGGCTTATGGTGATACCCAGCATAGCATATGGTTAAGGATTAAGATCTAATTTTAACTTGCAACATTCAATTCAAGCAAGAGAAGCACGGCAGCATGAAAATTTGACGACCAGTACTTGTTTATTGGCAGAGGGATGTATATTTGATCAATCAATGCAAAAATCATTCCTAGCTCTCTGTACATTTGGTGTTTATGGTTCAGTCTAGTACACATCTAATGCTACTTTTTTTATTTGATCCATTGCTCTTGGTGTGCCTGCTCATAGAGTGAAAATCCAACCTTAGTTTTTCTTATTGTTTTGCAGATACCCTGTCTCACTTTCCTTGATATCTGGTCTGCTTCTTGGCACGACCTCCCTGTTGTTGCTTAAAACTACTACCAGTTCAGGATTGCGGCATAGATAATCTCAAGTTTGTCCATTGTTTTTCCGTTTCAGAACCTCCAGACATCAGAAACTGGTTCTCGGGTTATGTCTATGAGTCTCCCGTGTTGGACAGTGATGACATTGAAGTGTCTCCTTCAGGAAGAGTTACTTGCAGAAACAAGATCAAAGAGGTTGTGCAAGAAGAGCAAGACGATAGGAAGCTTTCTTTCACCAAATCTATAGGCATTCCGGCCATCACCATGGATATAGCTCCTTATAGCTCGGTCAAGCACAATAACTGTGTCGTACAAGTAATGAATGAAGTCGTCCATCCAGGAAAGGTTGTCCCTTACATGCCTATAAGATTTCTTGTATCACACAGTCCCTGAATCACACAAATCTCATTGTTTTCTCTTCATCTACCAATTCAAACTCTGATTGCTCATAATTGTATCATCCTGTTGTAAAATCCTTATTTCGTCCTCTTTGTTATTGTTGTTGTAATAAAGGATCACAAAGTATTGGAAGAGAATCGGGAGCAACAGCACTTAGCAACCATGAAATTCCTGTCAAGAAGAAGAGATCCTGCATGAAGCTGCAGGACTTGGAGGAGTCCACAGAAGTAAATGTAGACAGCAACATGAGACATGGTATAACCACTGGTTGGATTTCTCCTAATTGTGCATTTAGAAAAAGTTGCAACGAGATCAGCTGGAGGGATAGCAATGCGGGAATACCTGCAAAAAGGTATTCGGCATCAACAGAGAAGGATAGCATGTCAAGATTATGCTGCAAAGACAAATCTCTTGGACAGAAACAGCTGAAGAGCCAAAATGAGACAAATGCACACCAAGTTCCAGACAGTGACACCAAGGACACTAGCACGAGAAGGAAGGCGTTGAACGAACTGACAAACTTCCACCAACACAATGGCGTCGAGGTAGCAGGAAAGTGGAAGTGTCCTCAGAAGAGTAAGCCAAACATTGGACCTCCTCTAAAGCAACTTCGCCTCGAACAATGGGTTCGAAGAGTATGAAGCCTACTAAGAGCGTTTGGCAGCTTCAGATGTGCTGTTTTGCACTAGGGCATTTTATGTATTAAGAGATGAGTCCTAGGACACAAATTAGTGTATTGATGCAGGGAAAACGAGTTGGTGGACTTAATCAAGAAGAAAACATGAGGTTATGGATATCAATCTGTTTGCATTCAACAAAGAGGACTCGTGGGTCGACTTAAAAGCGAATACAACAAGGATCCGATATTGGTCTTTCAAGACCCCTTGATTTATGTGTTATTTTTCTATTTTTACTTTTTTTATGCCCATGTTGATATCGGGTTTCCTACTCAATTGAAGCCTGCAATCAAACGCTCCTCCAGAGACTCGATACGATTTATTGACACTTGAGAATGAAATTATCGACTTGCTTGTTCTATTTCGTAGAATTTCGATGACATCACTTAAATGAAAGTAGTTGAAAAAAATAGTGCAAAAATGTTAAAAATATAGCAAAATGTCATCGAAGCATTCATGCCAATTATATTCCCAATGTCTCATGATATAGATAATGATTTGATAGACCTACTATGTGTGTGTTAAATTTTTATGGAATTTAAAAAAATATTTTTTTCTTAAATGATGGTGAAGTTTATTATAACAATTATGAGAATAGATAATTGAGTTTACAATAGTAGAGGGCGAAAATTGTGGTTTTTTTAAGTGAAAAAGTTACTTTTCCTTTCAAATAAAATCAAATAATTAATTTTTATTTTTTTCAATTTATAAATTATATTCGTATTGATGTCTTATCCTTTTGTTCCCTTTCCCTTATTTTTTTTTTCTTTTCATTATGATAAAACTCACAAATAAATCAGGATATAAAAACCTTATCCACTGCACTACTAAGCAATTATTTATACTCGCTCGATAAAACCATGTGACAACATATACATTGTTACTGCAACGTGCCCCACGACCCCACATAGTTAACATTGGCTCCGGTTCAAAGAGGTTCAATATCGGGATCAAACACCTCGTCAGCCAGAAACACGTTCGGCGAAAATGGTAGTTCGTCCGACGATCGCGAGGTCAATTTTCCGCATCAGCTGCCACTCGCAGTTCTCCGCTTCTAGCTTCATCGCAGGTTCATCGAACTCCACCGCTTTCCGGTGGCAGTTTCAGAGCCGTCGATCTCTGATATTGGAATCCGTGTCGGAATCCGTCAAGCTTCGCAGACTCTCCGATGCCGATTCCGGTAACACATACTGAAATTGTCCAAGTATTTGGTTTACCTGCATATGTACCTTATTATTAATGCTTTGTGTTTGAGATTCGGGATTTTGCAATTCCTTGGTCGAAATTTTGTGCCGTGGATTTCCCGGATTGATTTATGCTTGAGTAAGTTAAGAATTGAGAGAAAATTGACAAATTGGTAGTTTATGAGTATCGGTTAAATTAAAAGCGACTGAATTTGGAGGTGGTTCTACCTATCGGCCGAACCATGATGTTTGGTTATCACTTGTCATGAGAGATATGACAAAAGGATGTTGTAGTATCCATGTAGCGAACTTCAAGGTTTGTTATTGTTGTCGTGTGCTGGTGCATAGAATCAATCTAATGAGATGATCTACACTCGTTCTCGTTACATTTAACATTGTCATGAAATTGCGTGTGTTTAGATCACTGTCTTCATCAGCGAACCAACTACTCTTATGACCACTGGCATATATGATCAAGGTTTACGACCGATGCTCTTACTGCCATTAGCAGTCCATTTATCATGTGTCGCTGGTATGGTATGTTCAGGGGCGGAACCAGAACTCGGGATTGGCCGATCATTTTAAATATGTATCTATAATAAGTTTACATAAATTTTTTTAATAAGAAAACCTCAGATAAACTTATAGGAGTAGTAGTTTAACGTGAAAATTATACTAGATAAGACTTGCTTTAAAAAAAATCTAAAAAAGGACTTGTTTCATTAAATACAAATTGTACGAAAAGCATAACTGTGATAACAATTAAAATTAGTTTATTTTTCTCTATTTGTATATTTTCCAATATTGATCATACATAATATATACTCGACGGAGCCATCGGGGGGCTGTGGCCCCTGCTCTCCCGCCTTGGTTCCGCCCCTGGATATGTTGAAACCTCTTTGTAGATCTGTACATCTCGTAGTTATCTTTTAATCAATGTGACTAGTCAAGAAGCAAATAATACCCGTAGGTATTAATGCATTATTCCATGAGTTTTTTTTCCCCAGTGGGTTTGATTCCTGAGCATTTTTTATTTTATTTTAAACTCAATAGAGTTCTAAAGTTTGAGACCTTGTACATCAAAAGACTCAGCATGCAGCTGAGTATCTCAGAAAGTTTGTTTCTTTGATGAAAGATTCGTTTCTTTTCCTTCAGTTGTTGATATCTAAGTTCATAAATTTCAATTTAATTACATTCATAGATTAGGCACAAAACTGAGTAAATTTCGGTAGAGCTTGTTTCCTAACATGAATGATATGATTTTGTTCCGTTTCCAGGAATTCTGGTGCTTGATTTTGATCGGCCAAAAGCGAAAAATTCTATTGGAAAGGATATGCTGTCAGGCCTTCAACGTAGCTTGGAGATCGTGAACAAGGATGCGACGGCCAATGTTATGATGATATGTAGTTTGGTTCCGGGCGTTTTTTGTGCCGGTGCTGATCTTAAGGTAGGATTACTGCTCTGTTTTGTCTGTTTAGTCAAATTGTAACAGCTTGCCTTGTTATCTCTTTGTCCACTGTTTGTATTTAGTATTTAGGGCAGCATTAAGAAGCATAGTGTGCTCTTCAGCAAACTTGACAGTATCTCTCACTTTACCTTTTTTTCCCTTCCGTAGCGTTAATATTCTGCCTTAACAGTATCTAATCTTTGAATGAACTTTTTCTGGTTTTGCTGATTTTGGAAGGAAAGGAAGGCAATGTTACCGTCTGAAGTCCGGTACTTTGTGAATAATCTGCGCTTCACATTCACAACTTTGGAGGTGGGTTTTTCTGTGACTGCTCAGCTTCCCTTTATTGCATATGAATCTTGCAGTTCAAGGGAAAAAATTTACAGGTTTTTCTGCTGTTTCTTTTGGCGCAAGAGGTTGGGGGATTCGCTAGTTTTTATCGTAGCAAACTTTATGGTTTATTTTGGTAAAAAAAAACTGTTTTTCATAAGAAACAACCAGAATAAAGATTAAATTTGGGTAACGATAGCTCCAAAGTTTCAATGTTAAAACCTGGATTATATGACCAATTAAAGATTTGTATCAATTCAAAATAACAGACGTCAGACATGAGCACTAATTAAAGCACCTTGCATAGTTCAAGATCAAAATATCACAACTTAGGTTATTACAAAGAACTAAATAAAAATTAATCCATGCACATCAATTAAGCAAAGAGATGTTTGTAAGCATGACAATCCAAGCCTTCCAACTACGTTTTGGAGTTCTCTCTTGAAGACGGAAGTGAGGGAACCAAAGTAGCAAGTTTATATGACGGTAAATTTGGGGGGAAAAAGTGATGGTATGTTACTTAATTAATGTCAATCGGTTAAGTTTTAATGGAAAGATAACGACAACAACTAATTTGTCCATAACCTCACAATTTGAGGTTGTAATATGAAATTATGATATTTTTTTTCAGATTGTAAAATGAAAATATAGAAGATTTGACGTTGTTAGGTAATAATAAGTATATCAAATTGTCAATTTGTACTTTTGATTGCAAGTAAGAATAAGTATTGGGAATTTGAGATTTTTTGCTCTGCTGGTTGCAAATTATGTTTTGTTAGGTGTTTAGTCTGTTCACTGAAACAAATTGATTAATTCATTTTATAACTTTTCATATTATCATCTTTTCTAAGTTCACATTCCGGTGGATTTCGCCTTGGTCGAAGTATGATGCTAGAATATGGAAGTGGAGCACTTTTAGATTATCTGTTTATATCTATTGTCATCCTAGTGTAAATTTATTGACATTTCTTAAACAAGTCAATAATGGGCTGGAATTTGCTTTGACTTCTTGCAGGAGCTTAGCATTCCTACTATTGCTGTCATTGAAGGAGCCGCTCTAGGTGGTGGATTGGAAATGGCCCTGGCATGCGATCTGCGAATATGTGGTGCGTTTGATGTTAATTGATAAAATGTTAAATGTATAAGACAGTATAGATTCTGTCATTCTAGAAAATAGAATTGATTACTTCTGCATGGCTGTCTCAGGAGAAGGTGCAATTTTGGCATTGCCGGAAACTGGGCTGGCTATTATCCCTGGGTATGTTTTAAATTTCAGCAGGATATCGTTTATGCATTTTTTAGGTTGCAGAGAGGTTTTTTTTTTGCCATTTTATGAAGGATGCTACTGTATGTGCCTTTTAAAAAACCTATGGCTAAGTGGAATTGGTGGGTCCATTCTTCTGGATATCATTATAGTTTTTGTTTTTTCATATGCAGATGTTATTGTCAAAGTTTTCATAACCGGAATCTGAATCGATAAATTCCCAAACCGGTTTGAATCGACTGAATCGGATGATTAATCGACCGAATTAGACTGATTCGATTCAACATATTTTTGATCAACTTTTAGGAGAGAAAAGACAATAAAAAAGATAAATATCAATATAAAAGAGGAAAAAATTAAGAAAATAAGTAAATGATTAAAAGCCAACATAGGCTAGCATCTTGTTTGGAGCCCACCCACATCCATCCATACACATGGAAAATCGACGGTGTGATTTGAAATTTTTTTGTCATATCCGTTAATAATTTCAATCGATTTATTCAATATCCGTTAATGTTTTTAAAGGATGAAGAATTTTTAGAATTTTAAGAGAAAATTCTTAAAATTGAAAATCCCCCTTCTACTAAAAATTATAAAGGAAGAAAAATTTTGAATTCAACATCCGTAAAAACTTTTAACAGATGTACAATTTTTGAATTTTAAGAGGAAAAATTCTTGCATTCGAAACTTTCTCCTACCGCTAAAAACAACGGATGTAGAAAATCGTGTTTTAATTAGATCATCCATCGTTGATATGAACAACCCTCATTTGTTGGCTAGATAAATTTATGCGGTCAACTTTGGCTTTTTATCATATTACCCTATAAGTAAATAATATAAACTAATATTATAAAAGTCTTAATTTGATAATTTCATATCTTTAGGTAATTCAAATTTCATATTATAAACACATAAAATATTCAATATTATTAATTAGATACATTTTTAATGATTTTCAAACCAGAAAACCGAAGAGTGACGATTATCCTCAAAATATCCTTCATAATATAGGACCCTCATCTGGATTCTGGGTTTTTACGCATACAAGTCGATCGTCACTACGACCATGGAGGAGCTTGACCATCTGAAAAGTCATGATACCTCAGTGGTTTAGATCTTTATTTTTTAAACATGAAAGGTAACATAATAACCCGAATCGGTATGAATTGCTCGATTCAAGACCGATTTGGATCGATTCGGGCTAATTCAGATTATTTTTCAGAAAATCGGTGTGAATCGAAATCGATAGAGCCAAAAACCGATTTGATTCGGTGATTAATGGGCTGATTTGGATGATTTTGTAAACCATGGTTATTGTGAACCTTCTACAATTAGCTTAAGTTTTTGGTAGTGTTGGTTCGCAACTTTCCACATGGTATTAGAGTAGTAAGTAGGTCTTGAATTTGAATCCTACAACTCGTTGTCTGTGATGTTTGTCTGGCCCTTGGTTTGTAGTGGACTTATGCATTGTCCACATGCCAAGCCCATATGGGCTAAAGCGTGTGAGGGTCTGTCAGATACAAAATGTTGTTGTGTGTCTTCTACTATCCGTTTACACTTTTGATATAGTTACTTGTTAATATGTGTAGTAATGTAGAACAAACTATGCTATCAGGATTGTATCTTCTAAAAATAAAATGAACTCAACTAGTACTGAATGCTATAAAATCTACCCTGAGCTATACGTGCATCTATATTCTATAAGCACAATGAGTATTTGCAGGGCAGGTGGGACGCAACGACTTCCTAGAGTAGTGGGACGATCGATAGCAAAAGAGCTCATTTTCACAGGACGAAGAGTTGGTGGCATAGAAGCATTGTCGTTGGGTAGGTTGATGTTCAGCGGTTGTACTATATTCGCTTCATCTGAGCAATCTGTTATTATGAAATTCTTGTTTGTGTGGAAATGGTGGTGCAGGTCTTGTAAATTATTGTACCCCCAGCGGCGAAGCCCATTCGAAGGCTCTCCAAATTGCAAGAGAAATAAACCGAAAGGTACAAAGCTATATAATTGAGCCTCATTATATCTCTGGATGTTTAGTGAAAAGGCCGTAGCATGAATACCAGTTAGGATATTCCAAGTTCTTTTTTATGACATTTATCAAAGCAGTGCATATTTCTGTTTATCAGCTTGTCTATTTATGGCTTTCACTGTACTTAATTTGTGAGAATATAATCCGAGCATGTGACAACCTAGAGTAGTAGATATTCAAGGGTTGTTGATGTGCGGAATAAAGAAGTAAAGGAATGCAAAGGCTTATATGTTCCCAAATTCTCCTACAACCACTAATTTGAGGTGCTCCTCGAGCCTCTTCCAAAAGGCGCATCTTTTTAGAACTCACAACTAGAGTTAGGATATTTCCCCTTACTGTTTGGCTGAAATACCTAGTGATCTGTAGGAAACCTTCGGAACAGATAAGAACTTGTTTATCTTGGTCTCGAGTATGCACGGATGGTTCTGATGTATTTGGTGTCTTAATTTTATCATTCATATTGCTTCTTGGATTAGGGTCCTTTAGCACTGAGAATGGCTAAACGAGCTATAAACGAGGGGTCTGAGATACGCATGACTTCAGCTATGGAATTGGAACAACAATGTTATAACGAACTGCTTCATACAAAAGATCGTTTGGAAGGCTTGGCCGCATTCACGGAGAAACGACAAGCAGTATACACTGGTGAATAAAGTATAATGCCTTCCTCTGCACCCTTTTGTTGAGCTTGCCCTGATCTTATTAATTTTGTATAGTGTTCTTTCTTTGAAAAGAATAAGTGGAGATAAGGTATGGTACTACAACTTCAACTGTCAATTTATTCATGGGAGAATCGCAATCCTGCGACATCAGTGCTCATGGTTACGAAACATGCTAGTATGTGGTAACCTTGTTAGATTAAAATATGTTCTGTGCATGGTTCACTGTTCGACTTTTCTAAGTATAATGCCATTGTACTCCTATCATGTACCACTTTCTCACATTCATTTTGTGTATGTTAAGGCCACAGTTTGATTAGAATCATGAAGTTATACAAAGCCTTGACATCTTAGTGAGAAGTTTATTTGTTTTGATCTTGTTTGGCAGCCCTAGGAGTGATGCATCAAAGTAGAAGACCTCCAGCTGAATTCCGTATGATATTTCTATCAACAAGGAGCACATAATGTTATACAAAGCCATGATTTAAGTGAGAAGTTTATTCGGTTACGAGGGATAGAGTATTTCGAGACGTAGGCAACATCTTTGATCTCATATGCTATTCCTTCCGCTTTGTTTAAGAGGGCCGGTATTGCGTCCTAGTTTTGGAGCAGTCTATAAGCTTCGGAATACCGTTATGAATAAAAGGGATAATGTTTGTGAAGAAGCTGATGCCCGCAGCCGGTATCAGCTAATCACTTTCAAAAAGATTCTGCTAACATTGATCCGTTTCTGGATACTCAAGGCGCCCTTTGTTCCGAAGCATGTCGACTTAAGCTCTTTCCGACTTGAGTCTTGTTATGGTTAGTGTCTTCTGTTGTTGAATTGGCATGTTATTAGTTCCATTCCTGCTGTTCTGTGGTACAAGAATATTCACATCAAATACTTTTTTTTTTTTGTATTATTTAATATGTCATATTATATTCTATTATATCCTATTTTATCTATAAAATTTACAGCATGTTATTGTGATACTCTATATTTATAGATTTATTATATATTATTTTTTATTTTATAGTTTTTGCATATATTTTAATATCATATCATTATTTTTTATTCATATATTGAATCTTTTATATTATTTTATATATTTTATAATGGAATATTTAATATGAATGTTATGATGTTATCGGTCGATTTCTGAGCAGCTCTATGTTTCATGGAAAGCGATCCACGTGGATATTCCAATTCATGATACAGTATTCCTTAGACCGTTGTAATTTGTAGGTTTTGGATTGAAACTTGAACATATATTTCTGTACTGCTGTATTGACAAGTTTGACTTTGACCAATACCAGCATGCCTTTCTATTTTTGAAAAGTGATATCCCAACATTGGTAAGCAAGGCAATTACCTTGATATTTTTATTTTTAAAAGTTGTCACAAAATTAATGAGATGAAAAACTTGTGAAAAAATAACAATCTCAATGAAAAGTGACCATGCTGGTGAATAAGAATGATGAATGTTTATAATTCGTTTGCTTTTGTTAAACAGTAGGAGAAATTGATAGTTTAATTTGTTCAGTCCATGAATGATCAGGATAACAGAGCTGAAGCATGTGCACGTTTCATAGTAGAATAATATAATCCAACGGAAAGAACTTTGTTAAACTCGTCGCATCACAAAGTTTGAATAATAACGTGAAAGAAATAACGGGATGTAGAAATATAAGTTTAATTTTAAAAATCAATTGATGATAAAAAAAAAAAAAAAAAAGATTCATAATCCATTTATAATATTACAGATTTTATTCCATCTTCAATGTATATTTAACCTCTCTAACAGGGGACAATGATTATCTCTCCCCATACCAATGCATGCACATTTTCATTCTTTTTCAAAGGTCATACTAGTATTTCATTGTTCATGCTTTCATACTATGATTCGCCATACCCGTATCTCTTCAACATGACACCAGTCTGAACCCAAGAAACTTCAATCTTCGGACATGATTAAGGCATAAGCGATCATTGAATTAAAATTTGTTTTGATATCGGAAGATGTTCTCATGAGGTGACAACGATATCAACAAGATAGCATTAGAATTCATAATAAGGAACTAACACGAAATAAAATCCAAACTAAGAATGTTAATTAGTGCACATGATTATTTTATTAACTTGATTACACGACAAGGAGTTGAGCCAAATCAACCAAAAAAAAAATTGCTTGAAAGGAAGAACTTTGTACGGTCAACGCCTTGAACAAGACAAACAAAATGCACGTCCAAGCCAAAACAGAAAAAAAAAAAAAAAAAGGAAACAGAAGGCTAGATACGTTTTCGTTGAAAATGAAATATCTACCTGGTCAAGATGGAATGCCAGTTAAATGAAAATATAGTAAGAAATGGTACACAAAGCAATTAATGCTATACATACTCGATCAAGATAACTTGGTCTTGAGCAGCTTCAATAATCAAGATCAAGAAATTAAGCAAAGAGTCGAATACTTCTTCAGCATCGGACTCATTCTTTCCTATCTTAGTTACATTATGAACCCAATCAGATTTTATGGTCCCAATGAATTAATGAATCCACTGATAATGTTGTTTCACATTATAAAATTAAATATTCGTTCATACCAACCGTAAAATTATAAAAAAATATTTTAATTATATGAATAATCTACAATCTATCATCTTCAATTTTTCAGTTCATGATGAATACACTTCACATCTGTAACATTTACCTTCATCAAAGATGTGTATAACTACAAACACAACTACTGATAAGTCACTGATACTATTACAGACTTATGCTTTGTCAACAAATAATTCATGTATGATCAATGATCAAATCTCATTAATAACTTGCATTACATATTTAATATTCCTTTCATCTCAATTTATCTATAATATTTTTTATTAGTCCTAATATAAATATAATACTTTTATTTTTTATTCGATAATAAATTTATATTAATATAATCAAATTATCTTATCATCTTCTTTTTTCTTCTTTTTCATAAATCTCAATTCTATCCATCTATCACTAAAAAATTATTAATTTTTTTTTTATCAAATTTCGTTAAAATTCAACACATTATCCAGACCAAACATATTGAGTGAAGGCCTGAACGCCACAACATTTTTGCAAAGATATTCGTATAAGGGATCAAAGAAACTGTACATCAAAGATTTTGGCGCACATCCGGACGTCCGGATGAAAACTGCATTTTAAAAATTGTAGTTTGATAAATAACTTTCACATGTGATGTGTTAAGACATAAATCCATTTTCAAAATAACGAAAACATTATAAATACATAGGCAAATCACGGAGATTCCAGTGCTTCTCGCTTAATTCTTAGAGCACACACACAACAATTTTCCTAAACAGATCTCTATTTTTATATAACAAAGAATTTTATAGAAGATCCACCAAGCAGATTTTTTATCCTTATCTTTATTCTTATATAATTCTCTATCCTTCACTTCAATCTCCATACTTAGAGAATCGGAAAATTCTGAGAATTACCACAACAGCTATTTTCATTTAATCAAATTTGAAATTCAAGAAATTAAAAAGATAATCATTTTCTCAAAATCTCTAAAATTTACAAAGAACATAATTACTGCAGCAGCAATGCTGACCGCTGCTACAGGTGTTTCATTTCTTCGATCAAAAATTGGATCCCTACATCATTTTTATCATTATATTAACTATTATCAATAAAAAATAATTTTATTTTAATAAAATTTAAGACCTAAAAATTATTAATTCAAATAAATAAGGCATAAAGTAATAATTTTATAATAGAAAATTACTTTTCTCGATAAAGAAAAAATTCATTTATATATTTATATATCACATAATAGATTTTAAAAGATAGCTAAAAAGCTGTTTCAAACCATCCAAACATCATTTCGAATTGTGTTTTTTTTTTTTTATCATTTTTGCTTTCTTTTTCATTTATAATTATTCAGCTAAAATCATTAAGGAAAAATATTGAAAAAGAGGGAAATTATCATATTTTTTTTATAACTCAAGTCACGGAATTAAAATTTTATCAATCAAAGAGAAAATCACATAATCTCATATGATTCTTAATTTCTTAGATGTCAAGAATGATTTATTAAATATCAGAAACACAACTCATGTCAAAAACATAACTCAAAATATTGTTTTGATAGTTTGAAACAACTACTTTACTGTCTTTTACAACAAAAAAATATTTCCCATATAAAAATCATTTATGAAAAATATAAATATATATAAAGAATCGATATAAAGAATTTATTAGATAGTTAAATTAAAAACTGAATTCGTATATGAAAATTAAGACTATAACACCATAACATGTTATAATGGATATGAAATTGATGTGAATGGTAAGTCTTTTGGACCTTCTGTATGAAAGGAGAAGAAAGTTCTCGGAGGCGGCGTGACAATTTTTTTTTCCAGAAGCAAGGTGATGTTATGGATAAATTAATACGAATCTTCATTTTTCCTATTTGTAACTTACATCATTATGAATGATGTTTCTCTTTCATTATCATATATTTTTTTTAACTCACCTTTTCTTTGAGCCTATAAAATGCCACGTTGTAAACTTGTATTTACTCCATATCAATAAAATTATAATTATTTGATTTAACACGATAATTTATATATATGTTAATTTTTAATATAAAAATTAAATTATCCTTTGATTTTTCGTGAGTGATAAAAGTGAGAAAAAGAAAAAAAAATGATGGATGAATCGATATGATATAAAATAAATAAAAAATATATTTTTATATTTTCCAAATATGATAAGATTATGCTCCCTCCATCCCATTCAAATTGCTAACATTTTTCTTTTTGCTTCATCCTACTCAAATTACAACATTTCTTTATTTATCAATATTTTTCATATAAAAATGTCAAACTATCATACTTTATATCTCATCAATCCACTCATCACCCTTCCTTGTTTTTTTATCTCACACACTCACATGATAAAATTATCATTTTTGATTAATTTAACATATAAATAAATTATCGTGTCGGATCAAACCTTATAATTTGAATAAAACAAAACGAGTAATTTAATTTAATAAGTGTTATAATTTTATTGGGACAAAGAAAGCATGAGACATCAATGGGTACCAAGTAGCATATACCTGGGAGTAATACAATATTCTACGTTATTTTCATTTCATCTCATTTTTATGCTAATCTTGTTCCCTTTGTGTTCTTGGTAGATACCAATTTCACAACAGACAAGTACTGTAATAGGGAGACCAATTTGAATAAGAAATACGATACTACTTCCATAACAACGAAGAAATATGAATTACAACTTGTTCTTGCAAACATGAAACACCTACAGACATCTTTTTAATCTTAGCTAGCCACACAGCCTCTAGGATAGAGAGAGTTTTGGCATCGAAAGGTCAAAGAACTTCTAGGAAGCTCGCGGTAGATAATAAAGGAAGTTCTCAAGTCACATTCTAGTTCTAGTAGAAAATCACAAGTTCAAAAGTTATCCCTTGCTAGCTAGTAACGCAGTCATGCCAATCCGAAATTATTAGTCACCATCATATCAGATTTTGTTTATATTTCTACCTTTATCCAAGCCACATTTTGTCCTTGGAATTCAACATAATTTCTTGGCCCATAGATCATAATCAATAGGGTTTACTAATCAACCTTGTATATGGTCCCCTCAAGAAGATAGAAAATTATCCGTCCCGTATCTTGAACCAAAGTCCTCTTACGAAATGGACAAATGACCAACTAAAATTCAAAGTTTTTCCCTTTTTTTTACTAACACATGGATGAATAGAAAGAAACAATCTTACATAATTTTTTTCAAGTATAAGGTATGAAAAAAGCATCTCGATTGTCAAATACTTTAGGGGATCCGAAGACATGTGCATCACACTGACTCAGCCAAAGGTTGTCTAATATGATGCATGTCCGTGTTTATGTTAATATGAGTTTTGGATTCGATTCATATTAGGAGATTAGGGTATTCGCTATATCTATGCTTGTATGAGAGATGATTCTTATTGAAACGAGTGATAACCGTCGCTCTTGTATCTTCTCTTCTTCACATAGTGATTATCATCAGGATTTTTGGTGGATGTGGGGTTTTCTCCTATTTCTCGGGGTTTTAACGTAAATTGGATATTTTTTCATACTGTCTTTCATTTTTGTGTGTTTCAATATTCTTCAAATCGTTCATCTGTATCAAAGAGTATTATACGCAAACCTTATCGTTATTTTAACAAATAAAGAGACTGTTTCCACTACTCTCAGATGCTGACCTCATTGTTAAGGAAAGAACGACTTATCATTGAACCAACTCTACTTGATAACACATGAATAAATAAGCCTTCTTTTTACATGTTGTTTATGTGAATTAAAGAACGATCAACGAATTTATGCTCAGTCTTACTCGAAATCACTATCATGCGTTATCTTTAGAACTTTTCCAAATTTACATTGGTTTATTGGAGTAAATACAATCACGAGATATGTCACATACTATATCTATAATTTAGAATCAAATTTCAAAAATAATACTCCAATAATGAGTCAAAACTAAAGTTAAAATTAAACCGAACTAAATGTGATTCTATGTTTGAAACAAAGATGAGTGCAATTATCTTTGTTGCGTCATCGATAATGATTATTTTCTAATTTTTTTAACTTTTAATAAAGGTATAAGGTTAAAAACTAACATCGATATTTAAATTATATTAGATAAATAAAAAAAGATGAGATCGACATAAGTTTCGTTTGAAATGAAACCATTTATTTGTAAAATAAAATCAAATATTCAATTGATGCGAAAAGAATTTTTGGATGTCAAATTACCTTGTGCATCTGTTTTAGCTTCAAGGTTGATTTGCTATTAGAACCTTTTTTTTTTGTACTTCAACATAAACGATACAGGAGCCCTCTTCTAAGACCGGTCTGATAATTATTCCGTTTACTGTCACTATTTGATGAAACAAAAATATTTTTTTGTTTGTATTTTTTCAACTGATGAAATAAAAACAAATAATATAAATTAGGGGAAACTGGTCTTTAGTTTGTGAATTTTTATTGATCAAGATTTCTCTTACAAAAAATCAATTTTATTGTAAAGTATTTTTCATTTTTGTTATTGATTTTTCTATTGTCGTAATTGGCTGATTTTTATAGTTTTGAAAAACTTCCTATATCCCAAATAAATTACGATAAAACTACTAAAAACGAAAGTCTCACATAAATTACAATCTTTAGATGATAAACATTTCAAAATAACTCTATCTTATATCATATCATCTATTATTATTTTTTTTTTCTCCATCACTTAAAAGATAAATTTGTATGAAGTCTCATGAATTGATTAGTAATCGTTTCATGTCCACTCTTGAAAAAAAAAAAAAAAGGAATATCAAACAACCTTAAGAACGCTACTCTACATGGCATTTGGTTCTTGAATTTCTGTTTTGGATTCTTTACCTAAGGAATCCAAACTGTTTAGCGTGACTTTCGATATCTTCTTACAAAGAATCAGAAGAAAAAATAGATTTCTTTTTCTTATTCTTAATTCTTTTTATAAGAATGATTAAGATTTTCTTTATAATAATTATTTTATCTAGTAGAAAAAATTACCAAGAGAAATGACCTAACCAAGTTAGTTCTCATGAAATCC
>LIEC01006142.1:0-12698 GCA_001925005.1 Drosera capensis
TCCGTCTCACTATAATTGCAAGAGACATAACTTTTTGTTTCTGTCAAAGGTAAAACTTGACTGGCCTCGTGGGACGATCAAACATTCTTCTGCAAATTTAACAATTTATCATGCAACCCTTTAAATATTTTACAAAGGCAAACTATAATCGTATGCTCAAAAGAAATCTTGTTGCATTTATTAGTATAAGAATACCGCTCCTCAAAATGCTGATTGAATAGTTGTTATTATAACAATATTGCAATTCACATGGGGAGAGAGGGAGTACATCAGACGGAAAACAATGATACCTCAATAAATCCTCTCCCAAGCGCTGAAGGGACCCGACAGGAAAAGGTAAAACTCTCGATCTCTTCAATGTCCTGAGGATCATCAACTTCCTGCACCGTTTCTTGGCTGAACTCCTGATGTAGATATTGACCTTCTAGTGCACACAGCACTCTGAGAATGGAAAAGGCAAAGACAAGGTTAGAAAACGGGGGCATGTCGATACAGAATGGTAAGGATACAAGGATACTACCATCTGGAATGAGCTAGTACCTTGTAGTGGGCCGATACAAGTTGGTGCCTCTGATTTGAAATTGAGCTTGTTCAGAGATAGCAACTGCTATAGGTTTTACACTGACTATTCTGCTAAATATATTGCAGCCATCTGGGATGGGTGCATCTGCTACCACTTGGCCTATAAAGCCCAAGGCAGGACGGGAAACATAGAAAATTAAAGCATTAGCATTTTACTTTCAAAGGTATATTCCTATAAAGTAATAGGGTATTTGGAGCAACTGGCTGCATCTAATATGTCAGTATGTGTTTCTTATCAGATAGATTGTCACTATAAAATGAAAGTAGTAAATTCTAAGGAAATAAATAAAACCTAAATTTAGAAACACAATATATCTCATTAGAGCCAAATATTAACATACTAGAAGTCTAGAACCACCGATTACTGCACTCAGCAACGCACAGATACAACGCCTGCCATTTTTTCCCCATGAAGAGAGTTCCAACAAATATAAGAAAGTGACAGAAACTAACCATCAAAGGAAAAAGCTATTCTGTGCTGCACCCTAGTATACAGCCATCCAGTTGCCCAAAAAGCGTCATTTGAAATGTTGAAAAGCCGGGCTAAGCTTGAACTTAGATCAGAGCAGAGCTGACACAAAAGTGATCAAAAGGTCAAAATTGGGATATAGAGAGAGCAATGTGGATTTTATAGGTCATTCTGGCGATAAAATGATACCTCTTCCCAGATGGAGTCTGACAGCCGAAGATAAATAGTCAAAACAACGCAACCAGGCCTTATGTAACTCTCAATCTCAGTTGGGCTGTGAGCAAGCCAGTCAAGAATCTGCATACAAAACCACCCATGAGGTCATGATACCCATCATAAGTTATATTAGTCGAATTCAAATGTTGTAAAGCACATAGGATAAGTTCATAGGATACCTGCTTCCGTACGAAAATAGGAAATTGGTTTGGCTCTTTACCAAACAGCTTGAAGACGATACGGTCCGTGCGGCTCTGTGATTTTTCAAGAAGAAAAATAAGAGATCAAGCTGTGCCCTTGGATAAGACAAAGGGATCAAGCAAAAATTCAATACAAAAACAGAATTGTAGCCAAATCTACTGCTTCTATTGGCATTTTTACGGAGTTAATTCATATAGAGCTGCACCCGCTAGGCCAGACTGTTTCCATTTTATTTAACATCATGACCGAGATACTCTCGACTTAACTTACCAATGGACCAAGCTCACCCCTTAAGTTATGGACCTAGAGATGGTGAAGAGAAAGGACTTGAGAAAAAATTATGTACCTGTGCTTCTCCACTGGAACTAGATGGTGATTGCGCAGAGGCCGAATCTGAATTCCCACTAACATGTGGCGGACTAGATTGCTGTGAATCTTGTCTTGTCCATGATGGGCAATCAAGAGAAGCAGTCCCTGAGCTCCCAGCAGACCCAGCCACACGCGACCTTTCCAAGTCTTCAACTCCATCATCAGAGTCAACGTACACGTCATTCAAGTCAAAATTATTCACCTTCCTACTTCCAAGAGAGCCATCCCTGAGCTCTGAGTCAGCGGGAGGGCTATCTTTAATACATGCAATTGAAGGTTTCGTACACAACACTGAAGAAGGTGAGGTGTGATGCTGGTCAGTGGGTCTTGGAGGAAGGCATCTAGACACTGAAGCTGAGGTAAGTTCAGAATTTCCGGTTGGCTTTCCATCAACCAGTAACTTTTGGGATTCATGCACCCCTTTAGTTGTTGCAAGGGAGACCGATTGGCCAGCAAGGCTTCTCAAGAGATGTGAAACCAGTTCCTGATCCGTAGTCTGCGCAGAGCTATTGTTGGCTGCATTGAACAAGATGACATAATAAGATAAAGCAAAGAAAAGCATAAAGAAACAGTTCAAGAACGTTGAACAAGATGAAACACAAAAAACCTGCGTGAAAGAAAATATCAAATATTAGTACAAATATATGATTTTGATAGGACTCATGAGATCTTCAGGTGAGGAAGATGCCGCGGTTACAAATTAAACAGCTTGTTTTCTCAAAGTTACATTTAACCAAGTTCATACGAGTAGTAGTACCAAATTCCCAGGTACATATAGTTCAATAATGGCAGTTTCCTAGATCCAGAAAATCTAGGTTCAAAGTGCATAGGCAATGGCATATATGAAAAGGTTCCAGTAGCAGTACTTCCTTCAGAAAATTACAAGAACAAAACCAGTTTATGATATACTAAGGATTTCCTCGTGTAACTCAACAAGCATAGTTATAGTAGGCCTCTTATAGTAGGCCTCTTGAACTTGATGCTTGAGTAATCTAAAGTTCCTATTTTGAACCTGCCTATACATGTAAATGCCTATTTGAATTGTGACCAGCTAATTATGTGACAACCAATTATGACAAGCAATTAGTTGCGCATACATGGATCACGATGTTGTCAAAGATATATTAGTCATAGATCGCATTCTCGATAAAAAGTCTCTCAGTTAAAGAGGTAAGGTTGGCACTTAATAAGTTGAGTTGAGATTTTTGTGCAAATATTACTCCATGATACTACATGGCGCAAATGGTTTCTTAGTTTTGCAGGATAAATTTTAATAATACTATTTAGAAAGGAGACCTTAACCTGATCATTCTTTGAAATCAAACCAGTAAACAAACAGGCTCCATAAAGCAATTCCTACGTTTCACAGCATATTTGTGCACACTATGCATTACATACCGAAATTACAATTGATTTTTCAATTCATGTCATTTCTTTTCTTGGCACAGTTGACCATGCATCATGATGCAACTAATCAAGGTCATGATAAATCACAAAGCAATCAAGGGATTAAGACAAAACATATTATGCTGATTTAGAAACCACGCACCCTGCATACCAGAAAGTAGCTTTAGCAAGCTCACTAAGACAAGACCGCCGACTTGCTCATCATTTACAGGTTGCACACTCACAGCAGGCTCAGGCTGTGTTTTCCTCCTTCGCTTATTATGGCCAGCTAATCGCCTTCGGCAACTTCGCTTCCCTTCATCAAATTCTTGGAGGACATGAAACCTTCAATTTGGAAAATGATATATTTCAGCATAACAATTGAGAACATCCATGACACACAGATCTCACAACATGCTAAGAACAATGATAAAAAAAAAAAAAACAAAAACTAGTCTCTTTGACAACAAATCGCTTTTCGTCCAACTAATCAAGATAGCCGCTTACCTACTACACTGCTGACAAAATCTCTGCATCACATTCCCGACCAGCGCTTTACTGGCTTTGGAATGGATCTCACAGACCTTGTGGCGTCTATGATAATCCTTAGCGTGTGTCAAATCAGCTCTACAATCCTCCACCTGACACCGGCTCGAAGACCCTCCACCCAACTTGGTCTTCTTCCCTCTATTATTCCCTTCCATGTTACCAACCTCCTTTTCATCACCAGCATACCCACCACAAAGCTTCAAGCTAAGGTTCCCTGCCTCGTCATCCACACTATCCTCATCAATCACCACAACCCTCCTTTTCCTATCCAAATCACCATTCCCTATCTCGATCCGAACATCGTCCGAGCAAGTTGATGAGCTATTCGACGAGTTACCATTCACTGAAACCGGGACAAATTCATGGCATCCGAGATTCGATGGCATAGTTACAGGATTCAACTTGCTAGCTACAAAAAGATCACCATCCCATTTCCATTCGTTCAAATCCCATTCGGATCTCCTCTTCCCCATGAGCTCCAACCCGGACGAGCCGACGCCATAGAACCGATGCACCTGCTCCATCCCAACACAATACAACTGAACCAAACCAATCAACCAACACAGCTACTCAATCCCACCAAATCCTGCCCAATTTGGGTTAGTTTCACTTGTACGGAAACAACAGGATTGAGCATCACATCATATCAAATTCCAAATCACACAAATCCCAGATCAAGACACCACAAACCCACCTCAAAACGCATCAACCCCAGTTCAAATCACGCTCAAACTCAACCCCAAGCCAATCACAGCAGAAAAGTACAGCCCAGATGCCAAATTAACCCAAAACCCACCTCGAGAAACACCTCAAAATTGGACCAAACTACACAAACTCACAAAAATTCTCCTCTCAAAGACAAGAACTTCGAACCCTTTGCAACCGAATTCGTACCAAAAACCACAATTTCGCGGTGAAGCAAGCAGTTGATGAAAAGGAAAGGACATAGAAAAGGAAGAGAAGGTGGGCAAGTTGGGGAGAGATGAGGAAATGGAAAGGGAGAGGTGGGTGAAAGAAAAGGGTAGGGTAGGGGGAGAGGTGGGTGAATGCGAGTGAATGATGCTGTTTGGTGTTGTTTCGGTGGGGAATGAGAGAGAGAGAAAAGTGAACTGTGCAATGGACATGTCCTTGTTCTTTGCCTCACGTTAGGAGGTGTTGTACTGTACATGCTATAATTGCAAATTTGTAATGAATAATTATACTACTTCTTTCGTGTTTGTGCCTTGCCGTTCAATGTATTCTATTGTTAATGAAGTGATGTAACAAGTCGCGGACGTATTAGTTATTTGGTAGGATTTCCACCATCGTGTTAATTTCGTTTGGATTTATTAGTTATTTCCATTGGATTTCAATCTTTTTTTAATAAACATATTATAATATTTTATAGGAATATTATTTGTTTGGATTAGGTTGGGATGATAAAGAATTTATAATATTTTATAATATTTCTGAAAATACATTATGTTCTAATGATAATAATTTCTTTGCGGATCATGCACTTGTTGCCTTCTGGTTAACAAAAACAAATAGGTATGTAATCTTCTTGTGGTTGGGATTGTGGTTGTATTACTAGTACTTGATCGGAACAAATGGAGATCAAGCTCAAGGGAGATTGAATTTCATGACACTTCAGTAAAAAAATTGGAGACCTAACGATGCAAGAGATTCAGATATGAAAACTGAGGCGTAAAGTCAATGAGTTGATGTCTATTCTTGAAATACGTTTTCACGTGGCATTAAAATCGCATGTTCGAATCTTACATCTTCCATTTAAGTTCATATCTAGCAAAAACACCATTCGTGCTTATACTCAAGCACGTCGAGCTCTATTCTATTGGTTAACAATTCAAGTTAAACCTTTTGTGGTAACAAAATTGAATGTTGTAGAAGAAAAATATTATTTGAGATTAATTACATGGTTTGGGAACGACAAGTGGCAATTCAACAGGGGTCAAAACCGATGACTATTTGAACTTTGTCTCCCTGATACAGTTTATTTATAAAAAAACGTGATGAATCTTATAAGAATTTTGATTTACCGGGATTATAATTTCATCCACAAAAGAAACTAAAAGTTACTACTAGCTAAGTATATATAACTAGCAATATTTATATATAGTAGGCTAGATTATTACCTAGGGTTAATACTTGATGAAATGTGTTCGTTCGAGTTTGAGAGTTGAGACCACTGCTTTTATGATTGACGCATCAAATCTTGGTTATCTTTCAAAGTTTGGATTGGCTAAAAAAATCCTTATGTATTTTAAGCAAGGGCGGATTGCATAAGTGACTTGAAATAACAGACTATCTATGTCGGTGGTTTTGAAATAAGTTCGATTTTGAATCTTATAGCCAAATTGAATGCAGTGTTATGCGCATAATCGTCTGATCGCAACTTATTTTTTGGCCATGAAAGTTTGTCCGAAACATGATTCTACTTGTCGATTTATACCTTTAGATGATAACTTACAAATGGTCGTGCACTCAAATTATATTAGTCGCGATAAGCTTAAAGACAAGAAAATCACCAAGGAGGATACGAAAATGTGTATCTTCTATCTTTTTGACTAATATTGATATTGTTGTCACGATGATATGGACTATATATAATCTATCCGTGTACCCTAAGCAATGATAAAATAGAAGCATGGAATAGGATGATGACCACAATGTTTCCCTGAGAGCTTGGACACATGAAAATGTAATTGTGCACAGTTGCCCCAGATTTTATTCATTTATTTTGCCGTAAAACAGATTAAGAGCTTAATTTATTTCATTTACTGTAATCACACAATTTTCATAACCGTCGGAAGAACAAGGTGTGGAACCTTCATCACATGAGGAATAGACGCTTATTATTGAGTTAATTCTTTTTTATTCAGATATAACAAAGATGTTCGGCGTATATCACCAAGGGTCGGACGACCCAACACAACCCTTTTTGGTTGACGCGGTCACATTCAGCTATCGATATCCAAGCAATGAAATCCTTTTAAGTTATGTTAGTTGTCAAATATTGGATTCGGTGCCAGCATTTCCATGTTTATATCTCAACTGGAACTGTACTTGCTCACCGAAAATAGACAGGAATAAATACATGTAGTTGATATCCTGATATTGACCTCAAAAATTAGCTGTCGACATACATCTGGTTTACAGTGAGTTTTAATTTAGGCCTCAAAAGGCTTCACAGTGATGCTGCGATTCCTATGGCTACCGAAATAAACTTATGATGCTAAACACCGATTACATGCGCATTAGGATATGAAAATTCATTAACACATCTAGGACAAAACTTAAAAGCAACATTTTTACAGTATGCACTCTTCACAAAATAGATAGCGTCATGGAACAATTGCATGCCCTGTATATAGGTTTTTGTTCTTTTTGTTTATCGGAAAAACACAACACAAATGATTGTTACATTGGGTAAGAAAAAGCTTATCGAGTTTAAGAGAATCATTAATCTCCATAATAGGGGAAACAGGTCAAGAGGAGTTGATTCGATGGTGAGTCGCTTCCATTCTAACCGTAAGATTCGACATATGAGAACATTAGGAAAAAACCTCTCTATATAAAAATAAGGATAAAACTGCATATAGATCATCTTGTTTTATAAAAATATCCTCCCCACATCCGCTACTTGATGAGATTAGGAAACAGGGATACAGGGGAACATCGTAGAACTAATATCGAAAATCCGAACAGGATGCCAGGAGGCTGGATGACCACAAAAGCAACAAAAATCACTCAAAGATTGGACCATGATCATGTGAAATCTTCCTAATCTATCATTGTCCGCAACTGGGGACATTTTTTGTTAGAACTGATCATATCCAGGTTTCGATATGCAAGAATCAACCCGACCCAATCGGATGCAGAGATGAACAAAAAGTAAACTTGATATGCACAAAAATAAATGTAAGCTGTATACGTCATACTTGTGTTTGGTCAGCACAGCAGAAAGCTACTCTGCTGATATTTTCTGCACTGGTTGCCACAATTAGGCAAAGATTGCCGAATCCAAGCGTCGTGCCCCATTACCAACCAATGAACCAGGATTCCGATTCGAGTCACTCTGATCAAGGGAGAAATGGATTGTGAGAAGAAGGGTATGCCTCCTTCTGCCTCCTGTAAGCCCTGAAAGTGGAAAAGAGGCAACAAAACTCATGCATGTTAGTGACTTTAAAGCTCCCATGTGTACATGAAAATGGGGAATGCTCGAGTACAATTATTCTCCGAATGCATACTGGAAAAATCCTGGACAATAGGTGCATAGGTATGCTCTTTTTGTAACATATGGGTGAACTCCAAAACCTCAACATCATACGCTACACCACCAGGAAAACGAGTGAAAATGTGGGCTTACCCTAACAAAAGAGAACGTAAAACGTGAAAGTGTACAGACCTCGTGGCGCTTAGTCCTCCAAGTCCGACTGCTCCAAAAATTATGAAGAAGAATGGAACACCCATCAAGGCCCAATTTCTTCCTCCGGTTGCTACTGGAACTCCAGTTCTCACAACTCGTGAATAAGCAGCTGAAATGCAATACATGCAGATATTGTCAATGTCAACCTGGAAAAGCAAAATCTAGCATTCGCTTGCAAAAAGAGATTTCTTCTCATAAGTCACCTGATGATGAACCTTCTCCACCTGCACATGCATGTACATGACATAGAAGCATGCTAATCAGAATTTGAGAATGAATTTAACACACCCAGACTAACTTCACTATATTTGCGCAATGAACTCGAGAGAACCTCCATCAACATGAACTTCGATAAACTAACACAGGTTCTAGGAACATCAGTTCCATCATTATCAAGGATTAACTTAAATTACTTCAGCTAAGTGAAAGCAGAGGAAACAGTTCAGTACCAGAAAAATGTCGTCCTCACACACATGCTACTACTAGCTTAAGTATATCTGTGAATCCAGTGCCATGATGCATCCCACAAATTGTTGGTACTTCGAAATCACATTCCTTCTAACAAATCATTACTTCAAGTTTAGAGAACCAATAATTGTATCATATCGGAATAATTGAGCCTTGATAGCATTTTCCCACTCATACATTGAAATGAACTAGAGCTTACTTTTTGGCAGGATTCAAAGGACAATAAGTAGGTAAAAAACATGAAAAAGATAAATGCAGGGATAAACAAAAAATAAGATGAAAGAAATTACCAGACAAAAGCGAGTTGTAAGCTTCTGACATCTGCATGAGATGAAACAATAATTATTCAGATTGATAGCAGACGTGGATAGTCCAACATCAGTAACATATTATCATTTCTCAAAACAAGGATTGGAAAATATGCAGAGTGTATCTAACCATACTCATCCATATACTCATCCATGAAGTCTTCAAGCGGAAACTGGATTGCATTTTCATAACACACATAGAGAGAAACAAATTTCAAACATTGGACAAACATGTATGCAATTGTAGGCTCTCCCAATTGATATGATGACGTGTGGACGCAAACCATCTACAGCATTCCTATATATCATCATCCACAATGCTAACAAAACCCACTGATATGCTTCCTTCAGGTATATGTTTTGACAATATCAACAGCCACACGTACAGAAAGTGGATGGCAGAAACAGATCAAAGATCAAGAAATAACATGATTTATAATTACCTCCTTCCTCCCCGACACTCATAATCTCACAATCATCACAAAGAGCAGCGTATCACCAGCAAAATCTTGCCCTACAAATATCTTGGAATGCAATACGCATAGTGTTTCATAAACTACACAAGAGTATTTGCCCCCATCCAATCATAAAGAAAAGAGCACCCCTGGCTCCTTGTTATCATACAAACCGCAGAGGAATCGTTCCCCTCAACCATGAAGTAGACAACTAAACATCAAATGATTCGACAGTTCGACGAGAATGCCCGATAAATCAGCTAATATACTAGGATGTAAACGCCATCATGCTTACCAGTTTGAATTTGGATTCGGCATGAGCCTTTGCGTGATCCGGCACGCGATCAGGATGAAAGTCCCAAACCCTCTCCCTGAAAGCCGCTTTCACCTGCGATTTCCACCACCAAAACTCTTCTCTTAATGGATTCCATTCATATTATACATAGAAATTATCAGAACAAAAAAGGAGGAAAGTTGAATCCATGAAATAGATTAGGGTTTGCAGTGATCGAAAATGACCTGGGATGGCGTCGGGCGAGAGTTCGGCGGGAATCCGAGCAAGAGCCTCGCTTGCCTGATCTCCATTTATGATTCTCCGATCACAATCGCCACCGTGTCGCAGTCCTCGCCGCTATCCGGCGATCGCGATATCTTGACCGTCGAGGTCGACGATGATCAAGGAATCTCGTCTCATCGTCGTTGAAACATAGAAGAGGTTGAAAAACAAGTCATCCTCGACCTCAATAGACGTGCTTACGTGTTGCATCATGTTACACATATTTAGATCTTAATGAATGCTTATCTTTTTATAAACAGATTTATTTGAAAGTTTTTAATATAATTTTTTAAATTTTTTTAAAAAGGATTTTTGATTAAATTTTAAACTGTAATATTATATTAATTTAATATTTTTTTAATATTGTCAAGAATAAGAAAAAAAATTATGATAACCTGCTTACAGCGCTATTGGGGTCTTGCTCGAGCGATATTAGTACAGCGCTCAAAACAAATGAGGTGTCCGACCCTTGACTACCTGCTTACATTTTGAACTTACCTCTCTCTTTACACGTATTTACTCCATTCTAAAATATAAAACGTTTTGATTCAATTTTTTTTCGAGTGATAATTCGATTTATGGTTGCGGAATGAATGTATTATAATTGTTTTGATATTTTTTTATGTAACAATATTAATAAATATGATGTGTTATATATATTTTGGGATGTTATAAATAAACAAGTTTTGTGTATATTATGAAACGGTAATATTTATATATTCAAAGAAAATGAAAGAAATTTGATCAGTATCCTTGTTGGTGTTTTAATTAGTGTCTGAACAAATGATATTTACAGTTACACTATTTTAGTCTTTTGCTCAAATTCTTCCTACCTACGTTTGATGCATGAACGATTGCCGGAACCGGTTCCTGAATTCTATTAGTATCGTGGCGCTCATTCGATTCTTGAACTGGAATGATCACTGATCTTTGCGATTGATCAAAAACGAAGGTATGACAGAAACCAGTAGCTACAGAGGCAAGCAGAAGTCATTACATATGCAGCATTGGACTTGATCTAAAAATATTGCTCACTTGAATGTTTGCTTTTGATACACAACCAAGAAGAATTTAGAAGGGTAGCTACTCAACCTGCAATGAACTTCGACAATAATTCTTTGATGCCTTTCGTCATTTATTAGTTGCTGTATAAAATTACATATAAACAATTGTGCCTTGCTTCGTGTAGCTTTGTATAACAGTAACAACTTCTATCGCTTTGTATCATGCTCCTTCCTGAATCTGCCCATTTTGTGCATTATTCAAGGTTTGTTCCAGTGTAATTTTTCTATCATGAAGTGAAGATAACATCGAAGTCACTGAGTGTCCATTGCGCCACCTGGTCAGTATTGCTGACGAAAATCTCTGTTCCGACATCAATCGAGGTCCATATTCTCTTGGCAGGAGGACTGCCTGGATCCTGTTATTCAATCAAAAAGTATTAGTATGGCAATTCCTGTAAAGGAAACTTGCGGTGCTATGAGTAATAGCCTGATAGGGGAATTCGCCATCGGTGTCTTGGTATGCATATTAGATGAGTATAGTAACCCAAAGTCATGTTCCAGCTAAACTGAATAGGTTTAGCTCAAAAGGTACTTGATGGATTAGAACCCAAAACCATGAAATAGTGATTGAACACTCGAACCAGATAAGTTCCCAACAAACTGGCTGAGCTCTTAAACCAGTGAAGTTGGTGTTTTTACAGTGACAACTGACCTGATAGAAGTACAAGCGACTAGAGAGGCCACCGACGTCCAATTCCCAAGTTCTCGGATCCCCAACCCAACCTTGTCCGGGCTTCGTAGGATACCCGTAGGCACCCCAAATCGGGTGAGGCAACAACTGAACAATCTCTTGTGCCTGAGGATTGCTGTAAGGATCACAGAAATCATGAGGATCTTCCATGTATTGCGCGTTTCCAGGGCCGCAATAGTAATGATATGCTTTATATGGGAAATGGGAAGTGTTGGTTCTGTGGATCTTGACATTGTCTGGGGTGATATGAAACGGTGGGCATGCCCTGATGCTCGAAGGGCCGCACCAGGCTGGAGTTTCTGGGTTGATAATCATCTCGCTGTATCTGGTGACGTCCGTGAGCAGGTCTCCATCACATGGATCGCCGTTGTTCTTCCAGCAGCTACCGATGTCTACAAGATAGAATTGGCTTTTGGATCCTCCTCCTTTCTGCACATCCAAGTGCAGCTTCACTTTGAAATTCGGCGACTCTGGAAGCTGAAAAGCAGGAGTTCGAATCTCATGATGTTACCTTGGAGAATAAAAATAAACATGTACTCAACATAACCGGGAAAGCTTAATTGCTTACAATTTTGAGCATCCCTCGTGTCTCGTAAGGGTATCCACCCGAAAAACCAGTGGTTGCATCGGCCCTGAGGTACAACATCAGCCACGGATACTTCTTCGAAGTCTTGAGTGTGTGCTTGAACACCCAACTCCCATTGCCGACTTCCTTCTCCCAAACCACCTCGTAGTAAGAGATCCCGTCGAGGGAGCCACTAGTATCACTACCTAAGTCGTAAGTCCCGCTGAAACTTCCTGCCAATGTACCATTGCTAGACAACTGTGTTGGCTGATGGCTCAGAGTCGGCTGATTCATACACCCTTTTCCGAAACACGGAAACCTGCCAGGAGGAAACGGACCTGTCTGTTTCCACAAACACGCAATGTCAGTTGACAAGCTATGGAAGGCACA